>JARYHS010003860.1:0-24416 GCA_031002005.1 Vandiemenella viatica
GGTAATAATTAACTTTCAAAAGAAGGCAAAAACTACTACTAAACTGCTATTCAAAATAAATGTATGTATGCATGTATTTAAAAAGAAATATGGTTCACCTTAGAAAGTCAACTAACATCAACTCCAAAAGTACAATAGTATATTAGTGAAAAACTAAGGAAGGATAGGGAAATATGACCCAACACTTACCATAGATGAAGGCGGCTGGGAATGACGAACACAAAAAAAACACAAGAAAAGCGCAATATGCGGCCTACAACCTTATTTGTGCAGAAGTGAGACACCAGGCAGAGTCAGATGTATACACGGAGACAGCCGTCTGGTGAATGGCGCTACCGGCACAGATGGTAGTTTAGGAGGGGCGGAGAGGGAGTCTCAAGTATTGGATCGATAATCGATGCTATTGATGGTATATTCTCATTGAAGTGGTAGAACTACATAATAACTAAGTGAGGATACATATATAAATCAAGTTTTGAAAAACTATAAATGAAAAATAAAAAATAAGAATATAAGAAATAGTAGAGATAATAAGTGCTGCGTCTGGGGGAAGGAATTTATTGAAGAGTGAGGCTTGGGTGTCCAGGATATTCTGATTGGCTAGTTCCCATCTACGCAGTTCAGAGGAGGTTGTGCAATCAAGGAAAACTCGGATCGCCCTAACTGAGAAACAGATGTCAAAATTATTCAGTTTGTGGGAACTGGCATGTTTGCAACTGGATGAGCCTCATTGATAATATATACTGTCTGCTTGTGGCCATTCATTCTGATAGCAAGTGGGTTAGTAGTGATGCCTAAATATGAGTTGGAGCAATCAAGGCATGTAAGTTGATATATGAAGTAAGTTGTCATTCAAGTAGCATGACCAGTGATGGGTAGTGTTTCCCATGTGGTGGACTGGAGTAAGTGTTAGTGGTGGTCATTAGTGAATGATGACATAATGGAATCACGATCTCCAATAGACCTGGAGAAACAACAAGAAAATCGTATAGATGATGCTAACTTCATTTTTGCACCAATCCATGAAAGTAAACATGGAGCTAGTGGCGTAGCTAGGTCAACAAAGGCCCTGGTGCAAAAAATTATTTTGGGCCCTCGGGCTAGATGGGCGATCTTTTCTTTTGCTTTGTGTTGCTGGTAAGGGCCCCTGAGCAGTGGTTGGGGCCCCCTCAGCAGTGAGAGGGCCCTTAGTGAGGGGCTTCCTGTGTCTCAGGTTGCCTGTTTGCCATGAAGGCTCGTGGGCTCCCAGATGTGCGCTTTGGGGCCCCCAGAGGTATGTTGGGGGCCCCTGAGCATAGGGACCCCAGTGCACTGCACCGCCTAGCCCCATAGTAGCTACACCCCTGCATGGAGCTCTATGTTTGATATGTAAACTGACAACTAATGGCCTATCAAGAGTAAACTCCATCTTTAGTGTAAATAGTGATATCCCACCAGGTCAAATTGATATCATCATCACAAGTTCGGGGTGAGATATTATAATACAAACTTAGTGATTCACAACAGGGCATGTCATAAAATCGCTATGTAATCATAATGCCTATACAAACAGAATGTCCTGTTAAACAGTACACAGAATTATAATGAGAAAAGCAGTGATTTTTACAGTGACATAAAAAGGAAGAGAGTTGAAGTTACTATTACTACGAGCCAGTCAGAGAATGATAAAGAATAGTTAGTTTGCCTCAGAAGTCAAAACTGTTTATTTCTACCAGCTGTAAATTACCAAGATATACTCATGTCTCAAAGCATCAACAATTACAGTAATGTGAGCTGGCACAACTGAATGTAAACCACCACTAAGGGTGTAAGTGGTGAAACAAATTGTTGTTATCATGAAACGGAATCTATCAATAAATCTTACACCTTGGTCTATGATTGTGTCAAATGCAGTAAGGAATAGCACATTACTTGTTACAATTCACACATGTAACAGAAAAGAACTTCTTTATTATATACTTGTATATATTTCAACAGAAATATTTAAGAAATATTTTTTACCTTATCATCTTCAGTTATTACTAGCAAGTAACTAAAGCAGGAATTTTACAGGACCACCACAACTATATTATTTGGAGCAAAATATAAGTCTGTGGTTTGAAACATATGCACAACACTTCACTGAAAAACACACCCCTACCTAATGCAACACATGTGAATAATTTATCAGTAGACTTGTGCAGGAAAATTCTGTTAGCAACATGTGGATACTAACAAATGTGAAATCTATACATGTAGCTTAGACTGAAAAGTGAATTTTTTCCAATTTTCTGTCTGTTAAACACTAACTAGTAAATATAAAATGCACTTTAAGATTTCATATGTAACTGAAAATGGAAAGCAAGATACTGAAGAAACCAATTTTCACACAACTAGAAATAGGTTTTCCTCAAGAGCTTTGTAACATATTCAGATAATCACTAAACACAGATAGCACAAACAAGTAAATAGTATTTCAGTTATAAATGTCCATGCCTGTAATAATTTTCGTATAAAAAATGCATTCGCGCAGTTAATGCTGCCAAAAGGACTTTTTTATTCGGTTTCGTCCGCCGATTTATTACAATTAAACAAACATCGTTTAGTTACTGCAAATGCATTTGCTCAACTCCATCTTCAGACGATAAAACAAAACTTATTTAAAGGTATCGTTAACATCATGTGGTCGACTCACACAGTTTAACGAGCAAAATGTGCTAATTCGCAACTCTTTAGAAACCAAAACGGAAAGCAGGCTAGTGAAAGGTGGGTCCTGTTTTTGTGGGGTATTAAGCTGTATTGTTCGATTCCGTAAGCAGCTTTAATTTGTAAACATACCTCTTCCACAATATACACAGCATTTATCGGCTCCATATCACCTCCTTCTGTTGTTTTGAGACAGCAAACCGCAATATAACTTCACAACACAATAACAACGCTCTTCCACTACAGCTGATAGGTTCTGCTGCAGAGATACTTAATGTTCCAGAGTATGACTTCCACTCTCAACTTGTGCCTACAAAAACTAAAATTATTGCTGTCTAAAATATAAATTGTTGCCAGCCTTTCCATAATTTGTTGTAGCGGAATCGCGATCTCCAATAAATCCAAAATTTATGGATATGCCAACAATTTACGGTATAAGTAACACGGCAATGGAAGTCAATAAATGTGTAGATTATTGAAAATCCAAGATCCACTTTACATCTCAATACCTTTGTCTGGTTGGCTATCTTTAAGGCAGGGCGTAGCTACTATGGTGCTAGGCGGTGCAGTGCACCGGGCCCCTACGCTCAGGGGGCCCCCAAA
Source organism: Vandiemenella viatica (assembly GCA_031002005.1). NCBI lineage: Eukaryota > Metazoa > Arthropoda > Insecta > Orthoptera > Morabidae > Vandiemenella > Vandiemenella viatica. The sequence goes on from JARYHS010003860.1 coordinate 3,289, forward strand.
CATACCTCTGAGGGGCCCCAAGAGCAGTTCAGAGGCCCACGAGCCTTCACTGCTCAGCGGGACCCCCAACCACTGCTCAAGAGGCCCCTAAGCACAACTCAAGGGCCCACATCAGGGGGCCCCTACCAGCAACACAAAGCAAAAAAAAAAGGTCGCCCATCTGGCCTGAGGACCCAAAATAAATGTTTTGCACCGGGGCCCTTGTTGACCTAGCTACGCCACTGCTTTAAGGCGCTACACACGAGGCGATTTCGTCCCAATCGACAGGGAAAATCCGGCAGAGGCCCTGCAGATTGCCCCATTAGTAGGCTAATTGGCCATGTTGCTCCCGATATCAGGAGATCGGCAGAGCCCGACCAAACAATTTACAGATTGTCCCTGCAGACAGGGAGCAAATTGAGACGTGCGTAGCGCGATTGCAACGATTGAGACAATTTCGGCTCAGTCGGCTTTGAGCAGTGAGTGAGTGCGTATCGTACGTTGAGTATTTCGTTGAAATGTCTAATAAAAAGAAAGAGGTGTGGTCTAATATTTTTTAACTTTATAAAGATATGCCCCAGTTATGGGACAAATTCAATAAAAATTATATTAATCGCAACATGAGGGAAGAAGGATTTCGGGTTTTACTAGAAATTTATAGAGAATTGGACCAGGAAGCAACAGTTGCAGTTCTGAAAAAGAAAATAGAAAATATGCGAACAACTTACTCGCGTGAATAAAAACCGGTAAGTGAGGGCTCAAATTCCTAAGTAATTATTGTTTTGTATTATGTAAATGCATTATTATATTTATTGCAGCTAAAAATTCTTTTAGGAACATAAGGGTTATAGATAAAAGGACAGAAATAAATAAGTTTTACTATAAATGTATTTATTGAATATTGTTCAATTTAAATTTTAAAGAAAAAGTAACAGATTGGTTTTTACAAATTGATTTCATTATTGTTATTATACAACAAAGTTTCCAAGACAGATAGTATAGAAATAAATTGGGTCTTAACTGAAATCTGAATAAAAAATATGATTTCATCATTAATGTGCTTGGTATTTACAGGTGAAATCTTGTATGAAAACTGGAAGTGGCACAGAAGACATCTATGTACCGTCCCTTTGGTACTACGATCTTCTCAGGTTTTTAGGAGAAAATAGTGAGCCTTCACGAGTTGTATTGATACTGACACAACTGATGGTGATGAGGTAACTATGAAGCTTGTTCACTGATGTTGATACGTAATGTATGTAGGCCCCTACTTACAAGGGTATAATATTTATCATTCTTTCCTGAAAAGCTATCCTACCCTCTTGGTTAAAATATTGTGTGAAAGTATCTCTGGTTTTATTTCCTTCCTCATTTTGCCTTTTTTCTGTGGTTTGCGCTAGTGGCACTAAACCTTCCGTTATTCGACGCCAGTTTCCTTCACAGAATGTCGTAGCTTCAGTATTTTCATGATCAACAGATTTGCATGTTATGTACTGAGTAGATTTCTTTCGTAATTGTGCAATGCACAACACGCCAGGACAATGGGGTCAACATTATCAATGTTTAAGCCAATAGGCTGACGAAATATCCTGAATCTTGCAGCTATATGCCAAAAGTATTCTCTACGACTCTTCTAGCGCGGGACAGTCTGTAATTGAAAATTCTTTTTTCATGGGAAATATTTTTAAAGGGAAATGGTTTCATCATGTGCTTATTAATAGCAAATGACTGTCACCACAAATACAAATGGCGCAGGCGTGTTTGTACCTGGCAAATTTGAAGGTAGGGGTAAATGTAATTCATTAGACATCATTTTCTTGTAAAAACTTGTAAATTTAAGTACTCCTCCATCTGAGACACAACCATTGGTGCCTGTATTTACATATATAAATTTTAATTAGCGTTCACCACAGCTAGCAGCACAACACTAAAAAAAATTTGTAGTTGTAAAACTGTGAACCACTTCCAGGAGGCTTTTCAATAGCAATGTGTTTGCCGTCTATAGCTCCTACGCAGTGGCTGAAGTCCCACTTTTCTTCAAACTGTTTTGCAATATTTGTCCACTCAACTTCACTCGTAGGCAACTGAAAAAGAATAGATACTTATATTAATTTTGCAGGCACTCGAAAATCAAGAACAAGCACAAGAAGGAATTACATTTAAAAAGAAGAAACCAATAATAAATATTGCGATGAAACAGGAACAGCTCATAGATTCTGCCCAGCGGCTATTAAATTCAAAGGAAGAAGAATGGGAGATCATGGGAAAATCAGTCGGCATTCGGTTGAAAGATCTAAATAAGGACCAGATGGCAATTGCCAATAAACTTATATCAGATGTTATTTTTTATGCTAAAGCTGATATGTTAACTATAGAATCTGGTATCTATTTAGAACCCCCTGATAGAAGATACAAAGATCAGCCATCTACAGAGCGATTTCAGTATCCTTCTGAATCATTACATTCACCGTCTGATTCGCCGCCCTTGCAATACTCAGTTCAAATCTATCATCCAACATCACTACTACGTGTGTCACAAACGCCACCCTCCCAATTCTCTTCCCAGTCTTCATTTCAAGTTGAAAGCAATGATACATCTTCATTAAGTTCTAGTGATATTAATAATGAAACGTCTGTTATTGCACAAGACAACAGTTTTCAGATGAACATTTTTTTAATCATCAGACATAGAAAATAAATATTAATTTCAGAAATTTCAGTACCATATAATTTTGAATTTGTTGTACTTCCATGATTAGATTCCTACTTTTTGTTTTAATGAATATTATTAGTTTCTGTATTTAAATGACGCTGTAAATAGTAATTGGTTAAATAAAAGTTTACTTACCACATATTACTTTTTTTCTTCCATTAATGTAGATTTATCAGACATTCGTATATAGCCCAACATGTATTCGGACAATAATGTCCGAAAGCATTTGGGGTGAATAAGCGAACTAAATTTCAAAACTTCATAGCTTTGCACCACTTGCCAAAAAAACGCAGAGTAACGATTAATCGTTCTCTGGCACTTATGCTTTCACGCATTAAGGTATTTTTCTTTTTATATAAGGGGTCACTAGTCTAAGTATCTCGGTAAAACTTTCAGAATTCACTCTGAGAAAATTCGTAAAATCTTCAGGTTCTAGGCTACTCAAAATGTTAATATGAGATAGTTTTCTTCTAATAAAAGCCACTTTTTCACCCAAATATCTTCTTTTTCTTTTATTGCAAACTGTAGTGCAGGCTATTGTTAAAGCCAACCTCTTTGTTGTTTAGAACGAGAAGGAGCCATTGTTAAGCTCTTACGTCTATCAGCCACGCGATCAAGATGTAAACTGAAATCGGGAGCGAAATTGGTACGTGAGGAGGAAAGCCCCGCATGATTGCCATACAAATTGCCCCTATCGATTGGGACCGAAATCGGCTCGTGTGTAGCCGCTTAATATTTCACTCTTCTCATACTAATAAGAAAATCGTTTACGAAAAATTACTTTAATTGCAATGAATCTTAACTCCGTAGTGGCAACTTTAGTTTTCCCTGAATTTGTACATTGTATTTATTTATTGGTCTCAATGCATCATACTTTTATTTTTAACATTGGGGTGTCATGGCGCTGAGCGGTAAGGACGTGTGTAGACCAGTCCCTAATAAATATAAAGTTTTGAATAATCTAAACTGTGGTAAATGTGAAAAAGTAGTCCCGAATGGTATTATTTTCGATGTTTGTGACATGTGGTATCATTTTGAAAATGCTGTGAAGTGAAACCGAGAAATATTCCAGCTAAAGACTGGAAGTGTGTGATGTGCGCGAACAGTACGAGTATTGAGGTTAAGAAGAATGATGTACAGAGTAAGGGCTCGGTGTCAAATGCGCTGTAAGGAGAAATAGAAGCCCAGAAGATGATAATCGAAAATCTGAAGGTAGAAATCGGCCATTTGAAGATGATGATGGAGACAGCACATGTGGAGTCCAGTAGCAGAAACCATGAATGGAAGCAAATGAAAGGCAGACGGCGGTGAGAAATCGTGTGCACAGTGTCAACAACCTACCAATTGAAATCGCTTCTCAGTGCTTGGTGAAGAAACCTGTGCCAAGAATAATTGCGGTTATGATGACAATATTCCTGATGCCAGAAAAATAAAGATACCTCCAAGAAGGGTGAAGAAGAAACGTGAAATTCTTCTCCTAGCGGATAATCATGGTCGTGGACTAGCTCAAAGGATGAACACATAAATGTTATCCCTTCAAACCAGTGCTATTATAAAGCCGGGTGCGAATTTGAGTGATGTAATCAAGTGTATAGATGGAAAGTGCTCCTCATTTAAAGAGAATGATTATGTTGTCATCATGGGTGGAAGCAATGATGTAGAGAATGGTGAACCGCGGAATGTAGTTTCTGAAATTAAAGCAAGCCTTAAAAAACTGTCTCACACCAATGTATTACTCATCACTATACCAATAAGGTATGACCAGATTCTAACTTCTTGGTGTAACACACAAATCAGACATAAACAGTAAATAAACTTACTTGACAGTAGCTTTGATAATGAGAAAATTATTAATGCACACTTTACCGATAGGTGAATGTATACAAGGCATGGCCAACATTTTAATGCTTGGGGCAAAAATAAGCTATGTAATCTCATAAGCAGAGCATGTGAAGAGGCTCATAATAGTAATTAATCTGCTTACAGGTGTAGTACAAGCTTGCAGAACTGCAATCAAAAAAACTGTTAAGTGAAACCAATCTTATTGAGGTTTGGTCAGATCAACAGCTGAATAAGCAACAAGTACTGTAGTGTATAGGTCAACAAAATCAAAGTTTTGGTGATTTGGAATCGAACTCAAATACCCTACATAGTCCAGTGCAAATACAACAGAGTATGTCCTGTATATCAGATCAATTATCCATATTATTTTGGAATGTTCAGGGGTTAGCTAATAAAATCAATGTTATTGAAGGATATTTTGCTGACATCAAAGCTGACGTATTCTGTATGGTCGAACATTGGTTGGAACCTAATGAAATTAGTCTTTATAGAATCATGGGGTATAAACGAAGTAATCACTTTTGTAGGTCTGCTCGAAAACATGAGGGCTGTGCAATTTACTTGAAAAATTCTATTGTCAATAAACCCCTAAAAAGAGTTATTTAGATGTCGATTGAAATGAGTTATGAGGTAATAGCTTGTTGGTTGATTTAACACAATAGTTCTAACGCTGTATAGGCCCAATTGTGAGACCAAGGACTTTAAGGATTTCATCTATTGGCTAAATAATGTGTTAGAATTTGTAGCTAAATATAATTCAAATATTATATTATGTGCAGATTTCAATGTGGATTTTAGAGTGGAAAATAATTGGCAGAGCCTGGAGCTAGTTAATCTTTTTGAAACCTTTAATATGTCTTTATATACAACTGAAATAACTAGGCCTAAGCCAGGAGGTGGCAGTTGTATTGATAATATTGTGACTTTTAAGAGATCACTATTAGACTGCCAAGTAATGGAATTAATGGGATCGGATCACTGGGCCGTTATAACATGGTCTGTTGTAAGTAAATGTATATATCATTTGTAGAGGGATGAAAACCTACATAAAGTAAGAATAATTAACAATTTCAACATATCGAAGTTTGTTCAAGGCCTCTCTAACACTGATTGGCACCACGTGTATGTCTGTAATACTGTTGCTGAAAAATCTCAGATCTTGTTATCTAGAATTGTCAGTTTAGTTAACTCTGCATTTCCATTTAGAAACTCACCAAAGAAATCAACAATGCTTAAGTCAGTGAAGGTTAAAAGTAAGGAAATTGACATTTTGAAAAGAAGGTGTAAGTTTTATTATGACAACTATTTAATTACAGGATCGGTTGAAATTAAGGATTTGTATAGAAAATGTAAGAAATCCACGATTTGAGTTGTTAAGGAAACGAGAAAGAAAAAGAATAATGAGTTCATAAACAATGCCCCTAATTAGTGCAAGGCCATGTGGGATGTTATAAGATAAGAGACTCAAGGGAGTGGGAAAAAAGATGGGTATTGATAGTAATTTATCAGTATTTGATTTTAATTCATTCTTTATTGATAAAGGGAAGTAATAGATCAGGTGACATCACAACCGCATCTAGTGAGTTCTGAAAATTATTTAAGAAAGTTACCAAGACCTCAGAGTCAATTTAGTTTTAATTTGGTCAGAACTGAAGATGTGGGGGAAGTAATGGCTAATATGAAAAAGCAGTAAGTGCACAGATGTATATGGACTAAGTCCATATTTTCTTTAAAGATGGGGTCCGCATTTGTCCAAGAAGCCTTAACTAATCTTGTTAACACCTGCATTCTGAATAATTGGAACTAAATAGCTACAGACCAATTAGTATTGTCCCAAGTGATCTCTAAGGGCTTAGAAGCTATTATCTATATGCAAATTATTAATTACTTTGAACAAAATAATCTGTTTAGTGAATTACAATTCGGCTTTCGTTCTGGATTGGAACTGTTAGAGCTGTCATTTCTTTTATAAGCAACTGCTTGGGAAATGTTGATAAAAAGAATCCTTGGCCACCAGACTGTATGACTTATCAAAAGCTTTTGATTCTGTATCTCATAGTGCACTGCTGGATAAGCTGATGTATTACGGTTTTCAAGAAAATGCCTTCAGTCTTACTTGAGTAGCAGATATCAGAAAGTTGTGTTAAATAATTGTGAATCAGATTTCTTACCAGTGGATCATGGGGTCCCTCACGGTTCAATTCTAGGCCCTTTACTATTTATCATATATGTGAATGATCTACCTAAAAATATCTTGGATCCATGTGCTGATAGCTATCTCTTTGCTGATGATCTGAAAGTAAGTTTTAGTGCCAATTCATCTGAAAACATGAAGTCAGCGATAAAAATTGTTTCTGGAATTGTTGAGGACTGGTGCACTGCTAATCTGCTGTGTCTAAATAGAGATAAAATACAGAATATAGAAATAAGTTATATTAAAGATGATTTTAACCATATGAATGATGTTAATTATGTTAAGTTTCTTGGTTTCTCTATAGATTCATGTTTAAGTTGGAATAAGCATATACAAGCAACAGCTTCTAAATTGTGCCAAGGGAATCTATAAGCTAAGAAGACTGAGGTCTAGGGTGAGGCCAAAGATGTATGAATGGTCTATTATGCTCCAATTCATAGTCATTTATCATTTGGAGCAATACTGTGGGCACATCAGTCCTCTGCTCTAAGGTTATTCAGACTTCAGAAAAAAGCAGTGAGAATTATAGGTAACCTTCCTTCACACAGTCACTGTAAAAATATTTTTCTTCAATTTTGGTGTAATGACTCTTCCAGCTATATTTATCTTTCAGTGTTTAAGGAGGACTATGAGAAATATGAACTGGTAGGTGTGAGTCATACTTACAGTACTAGAAATAGAGATGACATAGTTTTCTTCAGGTGTGGGTATAGTTACACTCAAAAAACTTTCTACTATGTATCCATCAAGCTTTTCAATGCCATACCAATGAAAATAAGATTACTTCCAAATAAAATGTATCAGGAATGTAATTAAAAAATTACATTGTTAATAACTGATTATACGAAATTGAAGATTTTTATGAGGTAGCAGCTAATATGATATAAATTTGGATTAGTTATAATTCATTGATATATTCATGTTATTGTCTTTGTAATGCTACAGATGTTCTCTGTAGTTTATACAATAAATATACAATACAATACAATATACTTAGTACTAAAGTACAAATGATATGGGATAAGTCAAAAATAGTCTGTACGCAGAAAGAAACACACGCACACACATATACACCATGGGCGCCGGTAGGGGGGTGCAAGGGGTCCACCCCCCTGCTATGAAAGAAAAGACACAGAAAAAGATTAAGAAACAAAGATTTTATTCTTAAATTCACTGTTTCAATAATAACTTAGGGTGCCTAGGTTGTTGTCCAAAATTGTTCAACACCTTGTGAATAAATTCAGTATCCTTAGTTAATAAGTAATAAATGTTATATATACAGTATAAAAAAGATACTGATCCACCTCCCTTAAAGTAACGCTGCCGGCGCCCATGATATACACACAGCATACAGTCTCTCACACTTTATCCTTTCTGTGATGAACTATAAGATAACATTAGATTTTTTTGTTGTTGCTTGAGTTCAGTTGAAATGAATTTAATTTATTTGTGATGGACAGCTTGCTCCAGTGGTAATTACAATACACAATGCAATTATTTTTAATATTGTTTTTATTATTTATACTAACTGATATATTTTCAGGATTAAATTCCTCCACTCATACACTTTTGCCAATTACGAATTTATAACCCTCTGGTCTTTTAGTAAACTATTCATCACTTCCCATTGTAACTCATTACAGTCCCTGACACTGTACCTACAATCCCTTATGCATGATATCAAGCGACAGTCGAGTGTCTATGGATATCCTTTCCTTTCCATGCACTACTCGTAATTATTCGAGCCTATCCATCCAATCACCATCACCAACAAATGCATTAATCATCTTCCTGTTTTCCTATGACTCCAATCCTGCTCTTTTATCATAAGAGTTACTGACTGCGTCCGCAAACAAAGCTATCTGCTTTCTTTTGCACGCGCACCAACTTCTGTATTTAATACTCAAAATGTGAGTCCCAAACTACGCCACCATATTCAAGCAATTGTCCGACCAAAGTTTTGTAATCCAATTACTTAGAATCTCTGGTGGCCCCTTACCAACAAAAGAAGCAAATATTAATGGCAAACAAGGTGTCTAAGATGCAAAATATTATTGTTCCAAGGGATCACTGATTGATGCATACAGAAATTTCTATTGCTATCTAAAAAAAAACTGTAACGAGCCTACCCACACAATTAGAAATCTGAAAATTTTGAAATTTATCCTAAGGATGTAATTAAGGAACTAAAAAACCTAAAAATCCACAAGGCCACTGGTATTAATAATAATACTAATGATGTTTAAAAGATAACAGGATGTGACACTGTACCTTATCTTGAAATGTTAATTAAATTGAGTCCTGATATTTGCTGCTTACCAGATGACTGGAATAGTGTGATAGTAGTACCGCTCCATAATGGAGGGATAACAAATAATGTCGAAAATTACGGCCCATTAAGTTTAACATCAGTTGCAAGTAAACTAATGGAGAAATTGACATCTAACCACATCAGAGGTATCTGTGTGCAACGTAAGCTCTACCAGTATTCAAGTAGGCTGCATGGCTTTAGTCAATGATTTTAATGCGAATCTCAGTTAGTAGGATACACGCGAGATACTTCGGATGAAACGGAAAAGGAAGGCGCTTATACATAAGGATGGAGAAGAAGTTACTAATAATTTTAAAAAGGGAAAGATTTTAAGTAATTGATTTAGTGAGACCATTAGGGACAATGAATCAGAAACGGGAAAGTCTAAATCTGATAACGAGCTAAACAACACAATTAGAAATGAGCAGACCAAAAAATTTTAAATTCGTCCTGAGGATACCATAAAAGAACTAATAAAGCTGAGAAAACATAAAGGGGATGGTGTATATAATACTACTACAGACGTCTTAAGATAGCAGGACCTGATATTGTACCTTATCCTGAATTATTGTTTAAACTGAGTCTGGATACTTGCTGCATACCAGAGGACTGGAAAATCAAGAACGTAGTGCCTGGTGAATAAAGGATGATTTTGAAATAGAGTCGAAAATTCTAAGGCTGGAGATTTTCTCGGCGTTGAATATGAATAAAACGTTGTCATGTCACGGGATTTACATTTTGAGTTTCAATATGCAGTTTCTTCCCCACTTCATAATCATAATCAACCTTTAGGTTTTTATCTGTGTACCTAATAAGCTGGCTCTTCTTTGTATTTATCTTCTTCCATGTTGACACACCCAGCTTGATATTTGGTCCAGATCACCCTGCAGCTGTTTACTGTTCTTTTACCGTTTTTATACTGTTATATAACTATTATGTCATCTGAAAAAAATATAACTTGTGATAGTTAACCGTCATTAGAATCATTAAGAATTCATAAGAATAACGAATAGCAATGGTCATTAGATGCTTTCCCGCAGCAGTTGTTATCAGAGGTTTTTTCCGTAGCATGCGCATGACTTATGAATGTCTTCCATTACGTCTTTGTGGAATACTACGCTTAGTTTTTCCTTATAATAAATTCTGTAAGACGAGATTGTTTTTGCTGCATACAGTTGAAATGATGTGTTCATAGTCGAATGCTGGGTTGGTCGCAAACTTCTCCCTCATAAATGATACACTACACAAACAAGATAAACTCACTACACAGAAGTTATATGTTTCGCGAACAGATGGCCACACTTGGCTGCCTCATTAGATCAATACGTTATGAAGCAGGCAGGGAGATAAGAAGCGTCGCATCCCTAATACTTCTCGCGATTTCCATGACTCAGTTCGTAATAGAAACTCACTGCAGAAATAAAACTAGATATTTGACAGAATTTGCCAAATTAATTTTTATGGTACAAACACAGTGACCAACTTTAAAGACTAAGGCAGGGCCACACTGCGTCACGTCACGAGGTGATATTACGTGATATCACGTGATAGACGTGAGTTGTTTACTGTCTTACGAGTCACGTGCACACTAGTGCCGTCGCGTTTGCCCACGTATTCTGTAAGTCACGTGATATCTCCGTTTCTTTCTCCTTCACATGTTTCCTCACTTATTTTAAATAATGGCCGAGTTGTTTATAGGAGAAGTTATTGAATATGATTTAAACAAAAAAATAATTCGACTTAATTGCAGGTTCTGGTGGAATTTTGCTGTACACTCATTTTCCCTTTTCGTGTACTTGTACTGCGAATATTAGTTTCAAATTTTTTCAGCGTTTTTAATAAATTATTCATCAATTTCCTTGGTAATTTATTACAATCCCTGACCTCTTTAACCAAGAAAAAAATTTCCTAGACTCATGTCAGAAATCGAGTGACAGCTTGTGGTGAGGACTATTTTTATACAACCACAGAACACCTGACTATCAGGGTCTATGTAAGATAAGCTGCTTGGGAGGGAACGGAGAACGAATTGAATATGTCACGTGTTTACAATTTCGTTTATTTTTTCTGTTGACGTTGCACAGTTCGCTTCTCAGTTGGTATTCAACCGATGCAATATTTCTAACATAAATAACGCGAATTCTGTGTCTTTGAAGTTAACGAAGTGGTAAGAGGAATGCATAAAATAAACATTTTAATCCTATATCTCTCGGATTTAAAACAAAACATGCAGTGATAGCCTTTATTTAGTAACAATTCTTGGAAGTTGAGTATGCAGTCTCTTTCTGTCGCTTCTAATTAAAAAAAAAAATAAAAAAAATCCTTCCTTATTCATTCGGAAAAATACATCTGGAATCTTTTCGTAATTCTTGCACTAACCGATGAAAATCAACCCCTTGTTCTGTGTCTGTATTGATGTCATGTATCCAAAAATAAAGGTTTTTTATTTTTGCTTATCGAGCGTGGAGGACAATAGTGGCGTGAAAGGGCTGTAGACAAGGAACGGGAGGGAATTCTGCCATGGCCTTTTGAAGGAAGCATCTCGGCATTCGCCTGGAGTGATATGGGGAAAACATGGAAAACCCAAATCTGGATGCCCGGACGGGGATCCAAACCCGCGTCCTCCCGAAGAGGACAACAACGTTACCGCTCTGTCACGGGTACTGGAATGCACAGCTCGAAATTGTAGTAGTCACGTGGTAGTTATAGTGGAGTGCAGTTCTTTCGTCAGACGAGAATTGTTAATTTAAGGAAATGGAGAAAGGATCTCACTTCCGTGTTATACATTATTTTCGTTGACCTGTAACTTTCGTAATGTTAACAAGCTTTACTTTTCGTTTCGGTATTACTGTATACACAACATTCAGCGATTTTGTTGTTGCTGAGCGTGATGGATGAGCGGCTAACGCTCTGGCCTCGCATTCAGGAGGACGCGGGTTCGAATCCCCGTTCGGGCATCCAGACTTGGGTTTTCCACAGTTTCCCCAAATCACTCCAGGCGAATGCTTCCTTTAAAAGTTCATAGTGGAATTCCTTACATCGACGTAATGCTGTTAACTGTTATCCTGGAGCGTTGTTGGCGTACCCGTAGTAAGGTTATTTCTCTGAATGTGAAATGCATTTCGCGCAGATATTCTCGCGTGATGTGTGTTATGTTCGTGGTTGTAGTTCGCAATGCTTGGCGATGATAGAGATTCGAGTGAGAAGGGCTTGTCGGTTATCAGTATCTTAGTGTTTTTTTTTTTTTTTTTTTTTTTTTTTAAATGATTGGAGATATCATACATTTGTAAAGTTTAGTGCTGATGTTTCGTGTTATTGTGTTGGTACAGTTAGTAGTGTCTGCCCCAGCATCGCATATGCGACAGTGTTATAATCCGCTCTCCCTCTGGTGAGAGTGCGTTGTGTCTCCTATTGACCAGCTCTGCAGATCCTTTGCAATTTCCGGAACTTGTATCTCAACGTGCGCAACATTCACCGCGTACTAGTTAGGGAGCGTCCATATACTACGTGGCTTGGTCTAGGGGAGGAGGTTGGCTGGAAAGCTACGCTGGGCTACGTGGGTATGTGGGGGGGGGGGGGGGAGCTACAGAGGCAAGCCGTGTAGCTTTTCACTAACATTATTTTTCACAGTTATAATAAGGTACACAATAAGCAGCATGTGAATATTTATTTCCATCAATTAATATATTATCTTTGTGTGTATACATTATAATAGTCTGACAACAGAAAACAGTACAAAATGTCTTCTGGAACAATAGGGAAAAAGCTAGGTGCTACGTGAAGGGGAGGGTAGAGGCAAAAGCCACGTCGGGCTACGTGGGGGAGGGAGTTTTCAGGAGGACAAATGGAGCCACGTGGTGTATCGGACGCCCTGTTAGACTAAGCCATTGGGCTGCTTCGAATGAAAGATATCAGAAGAAAAGATAAACTGAAACAATTTGTTCCCACAGTGTTCTCGTGAGGCTCAGCCATGACTAGCTCAGCTCGCATTGTCTTACGCAGTCTCAATGTGATATAAGACACTCCGCATCCGACTGCAGCAACAAAACAGGTACTACGCTTTCCATTGTTCCTAATAACACATACTGCACCTGTTTAGGCCAGTTATTATAAAAATCGTTGTGTGACTTCTATCGAATTCTTTCAGTGTTAATAGTCGTCTTCAAGAAAGGGTTTTAGTGCAAGTAATTCTCATTTATATTTGGTCACACACTAAATTTCTTTGATTGGGGCTGGTTACAATCACGTAAGAGATAATTAAAAAAATTGGAACGAAGTTCGTAATGTGTTCGCCAGCGCTGGTCTACTGCGAGTGGCTGAAAAGTTGCGCCGTTTTTTTCTGTTTCGTTCTTCCCACTTCCTCGACGCCGTATCTCGCAGTGACCTAACTCTCGCTCGTCAGCTGTTTCACGCGGTGCATTGTGGTCTCTCTGCCACACGTCTTGTCTCACCGCGTAATTTATTTGGTCAGTTATTTCTCATTGGCTATAAAATCATTTATTTTTTAAAACTATTATACTTCATTTCAATCATCCCTCATACGAATTTGTCTGTGATTTCATTGTCAGTTGATAGAGCCACAAAATTTATTTCCTAGTTCAGATGATGGGTGTAGTATTAACGTACCGTAAGGTGGGGTTACTTTGCGCCTGGAGGGCATACTTTGCGCCACATTGCGAATCACATTTGGCGGACTCTGACGGGTAAAGTAAGAATCAATTGCAGTTAGTTCTAAATTAACCTTATAGATGGCACTCTATGCTACAGTTCAGGGTGAAGCAGATTCCCGGATCCCATGTGGTGTGTGTCTCGATTTACCAGGGAGAGTTTTGTGTGTATTTCATCCCTCTGCTAACAGTTGTATATTTATTTTATTTCTCAATATGTTGACATATTTTAAATGAATTATGCGTCATTTGAAATTAAACTTGAAATGTACAGTTCAAGTTAATACACGGCATGTCAACATTCAGATTTTGTTGGGGTTACATTGTACCATCACTGAACTGGTGCAAAGAATCCCCACATATTCCTGTCAAGAAAATATTACTATCAACTTGGTCTGCAGAACACATAATTGAAGATATTGTTAAAAATATGATGGAAGCTATTTGTTTCGATCTTTACAGAACGAACATGCCGAGAAAATACGTTAGCAAACCTGGAGCTCGCCGATATGCAGATTATACACCAGGAAGATTGTTTAAAAGCTATTGGGGATGGAATGTCAACAAGGGCTGCAGAAAGACATTTTGGGATACCTAGAAGAACAATTATATATAAGTTAAAAGAACAAAGCTCTTTGAAACCTGGGAAGCTATCAGTGATCAGTTCTGAAGAGGAAAAAGAATTTGCTGATTGTGCCATTACCATGGGTGCGTTTTGATTCCCTGTAGATGAGTTTGAGCGACGTTGTATTGTTAAGTCATATCTGCGAAGAGTAGGAAGAATAGTGAATCAGTTAGCAAACAATGTTCCTGGGAATGATTGGATGAAGGGCTTTCTGAAAAGAAATCCGGAAGTAACGGTGCGTTTTTTGCAAACATTAAGAAAGCAAGAGCATCAATAACAAAGATATGTGAAATTAAAGTTGATGGGGATTCCTCCTGAGAATATTTGGAACTATGATGAGAGCAATCTCACTGATAACCCAGGTTTCAAGACAGTTGTAACTAAATGTGGAATAAAGTACCCAGAAAACATGTGAATGCCTCTTAGGCAGTATTTCAATGATGACGCGTGGCTCAGCTACTGGTGTACTCATCCTCCTTATATGGTTTACCGATCGCAATATTTGTGGTCTACTTGGAAAGAATCTGCTGGAATCTAAATATTGGTTCCAAAGCCTGATGCTTCCTAGATTCCGAAAACTTGAAGGGAAGTAGGTCCTCACAGGAGATAATTTTTCATACGTTACTGATATTGTGCTCAATAAAAAACATTTATTTTGTATGTTTACCACCAAACAGCACACATTTGACACAACCTTTCAACGTGCCATTTTCCTTGCCTCTCGAGGCAACAAGGAGAAAAATATTGGGTAGCTACAAGGAAAGTGAAGCTGGCATCCAAAGTAGCTGTCTGAAAAAAAAAAAAACCAAAATAAATAAATAAATTTAAAAAAAACTTTCTTCAGGCTTTCTGAAAGAGCTAGTGGACGCAGTCTCTACTGTCAGGTTTTCCGCAAATGTGGCATATATCCTTATGAATTGAGTGAGCTGCCTACAGCGTCTTCCTGGAAATAGCTATGAAGAAAACGAAGGAATTGAAAATAGTTTTGAGAGTTTCTAACAAGAAGAAGAAATGATATCACAGCTTCACAAAAACTCGCACACAAGAGACGGAAGCACTGGCGTAGATAGGTCAAGAGGGGTCCAAATGCAAAAAAAAATTTTGGGACCTCAGTTGCTGGTAGGGCCCCCTGAGCTGTAGCGTATCTTGGTTCACAAGGCCATCAGGCCAGATGGGCGACTTCTTTTTTTTTACCTCTATCAAGTCTCCTGAGGGGCTCCCTGTGCCTTAGGGACCCGTCAGGAGACTTGGTACAGCTAAAACAAAGGTCGCTCACTTTGCCCTGGAAGCCCGTGGGCCCCCTGAGCTGTGCTAGGGAGCCCCCTCAGCTAGCTGCGCTCGAGGTGCCCCCTGAGCGTGGAGGCTCCCCAAGCGTGGGGGGCCCCTGAAACTGCACCGCCTAATCCTGGACGGTAGATTAATGTTGCAGCAGGAAAAAGTTTCGCACATGAAAGCAACGTTCCAGTTCAAGTTGCCGCACAAACTTCGGCAGATAGGAGGAATAATTAAGCTCCATGCTCCAAAAAAAAAAAAAAAAAAAAAAAAAAAAAAAAAAAAAAAAAAAAAAAAAAAGAAATTGTGCTATTGATTTGGACGAGTCGGAAATTGGCGCTCTCATGTAAGAAAATGAAGTTTCATAGGAAAAATCATTGATTTGACTGAAGACAGAGCAGTGATATCTTCAATCCTAAAAACAGAAAAATTCTGGCAAAGGCCAACTGCTGTTGACATTTTAAATTATAAGTGAGATCAGCGTTGCCACCTTATGAAAACAGAAGTCGCTAGGACTTGGTCTCAAACTCAATTGATTGCGGGATATTTAGAACTAAGAGATTCGCCAGAAATCGCTAAGTAAAATAAAGGAAAAAGGTGAGGTAAGTAATATAAAATATTTTAATTAATTTGAATATAACAGTGTATTAAAAATCTAAATACATTTTCTTAAATCAGTATTTCTTCATCATCATCTTGGTCTATATTCCGAGTTTTAAAACTTGCAGATCTGGAAGGATGAGATGAATCGTTAGTGTTAGATTTGAAAAAGTATTTATCATCTTTACCAACTGCAGGAATCACATCAGCCGGAAGCTCATATCAGTTTTTTCACAATTTTTAACTGATTCCTTATAAAAAAAAATGCTACCAAGAGTAATTACAACTATCCTATTTCTAAAATTGTTTTTAAAAATGTTCATTGTACTGAAAATCCTTTCTACTGCAGCATTCGAGTTAGAAAGTTATAGGATATGGCTAAATCAGATAACTCCAGAAAGGTATTTATTCCAGCAGCATTCTTGTATTGGGTAAGTCATATTCCGTTTCCAATATATTATGTATGCAATTATTCATCCCAGTCATGACAGAGGTATTACCCACCCCAATTCCAATCAAATTTTTCGAAACTATGGAAGCTTGAATATCACTTAAATTCACCAAATATTTCTTTTTAGCGATAACATATTTAAGAATATCGCTTCCGAGCTTCAAAATTCACTAAAACTAGCGACAAAATCGCTAAGGTGGCAACATTGAGTTGGATGGTGTCATGGAGTCCATTAAATCTCCAAAACAAATAAGTAAACACGGTTACTTTAATGTACCAGAGTTAAATGGTTGAGTTTGACTATCATTAATTTTTTATAATAAAATTTCGTAACTTATAAAATATCTGTTGATTGTGACTTTTGTCTGGTAATGAAACTAAAACTAAAATTATACATAAATTAGTTCATTTGTTCCAAATATTGTGTACTACTAATTAAGGTCCAAAGTAACCTTACTATATGAATACTACGCTACACGTTCATTCCTCTTATTTAATTCCGTGTAATTCCCCATGTGGTGCAAGTATCCTCCCCCTACGAGGATACCTTGCACCAATATTATAAATTCTATAAAAAATCAAATTATGAAATAAAAAATCTGGGATTTTGTTCAATGCTTCAACGGTCTGCACAAAGAATGTATGCATGAAATCACAATCAAAATTATAGAACACAATAGAGATTATAGAAGAAAAAACAAAAAAGTGGTGTAAAGTAATCCTGTCTTACGGTATATTCCGTACTTTAACTCGAAAGATAGAGTGAATGTTTAATCACATTTTTTATTGACAAATCCATATTTCTGAGTGCACTAAATATATCGCCTACATTAACGTAGGACAGTTGTCACCTTTAAGTGAAATTCTTTGTTTTCCTGATACTCAACGTGGTGGCTGTTCTATTCAGCGTGCTCCCCCCCCCCCCCCCCCTCCTAGCTGTGGCTTAACCATTGCAGTCTCACTGGATTCAACCACAAAGAAACTAATGCAGTAATCAGTGCATTATTTAGATACTGGAGAAATGTAAATTTCTCTAAGTGAAAATATTTGTTAAGCCCCAAACAGCTCATTTTGATTATGAAGCCGATATAGTGTAAGCCTTGTCGAAAGATATAACACTTTCATACAGAATAACTGAGCATTTATAATCTAAAAATGTCTGCAAGATTGCAATAAATCAAATTTAGGAATTTTATAAGGCGAAAAAGCAGAAGTATGAAGACAGCATCTTTGCGTAATACCTGTAAAATTAATTTCGGGTAAACATGAAATTCAATATATATAAAATTTTAATCACTTTCTGTGATAACTCAGTTCCTAGTTCAAACATTTTTTTTTAGTCGTGTTCTGTTTATAGGATGTTTAACCGTTGTGACTCACCGTGGTGGTGAGTGGTAACGCTCTGGCCTCGCATTCTGGAGGACGCGGGTTCGAACCCCAGTCCATACATACAGATTTATGTTTTCCATAGTTCCACAAACCAATCCAGGAAAAGATTTTTTTTTTGGTCTGATAAAGCATTATTAGTTCATATGTAATGACGAAAGTTAAACCTGATAAGTTTTCCGATTTTTTCTGAAATACAGGTAGGGCAGAGTAAAATATACTAGTTCTGGAGTGGCCTTTAATACGTTGTTAATTTGAAACGCTATTAAATTAAGAGAACGTGAATGTGTATTGCTAACACCCTAGTGGCTAAGAGAGGCTAAAGATCGACTTGATAGAATGTTTGGTAGCTTCACTGCTGATCTTCCCAGTTTCTGGTACTCCTAACCACAACGCTTGGTAACTGTACTGGTAGCAAAAAAAAAAAAAAGAGAGATATAAACAGAACAACTGTAGTACCAAAATTAATACATAGAAGAGGAAAAGTACCAACCAGATGTGGTGTATAGTTGGTTCCATTAATTTCTGAACAAACTTGTATATAGGTTTGTTTTGTTATTATTCTTTTTTTGCTTAGTTATTTGAATCTGATCGACATTGAGGTGATGGGAACGGGGTGGAATTCGGGCACGGGGTTTAATTCTGCTGCATAGTTTTTTACTTTTGCGATGTAAGAAAATATAATAATTGCTTAAAGAGTGCAGATCTTTTAATTGCGAGGTGTTGGATCAGTGGATGGTCTAAAGCGATCTATCAGCTATAAACACATTACCGCATATTTGCAAACTCAGTTAATTCGAAGTGTCTGTTAGATGACGCACTGGAAGACTGCTTGAGCAGCTCCCTCAGCTCTCCGCTGCTCACGTCGTGCGCCGTGTGTCCCTGCTTGTCCCTCGCCGTCCTGTCAGCCCCGGCCGCAAGCAGCGCTTTTACCACGGCGGAGTGGCCATTATGGGCGGCGTAGTACAGCGTAGTCCGACCATTCTCGTTCCTCGCGTTGATGTCTGTGGTCTCCAACAGCAGCCACGCCACGTCCACACGGCATTCCTGTGCCACCACGTGCAGCGCAGTGGCTCCATACGTCTTCTCTCTGGCAGTGGAGTCCGCGCCAGCCGCCAGCAGCGCTCTCACCGTCTCCACGCTGTCTGTGAAGGCCGCGTAGTGCAGCGGCGTCTAACCACTCTTGGTATTCACGTTGACATCTGCGCCGCCCAGCAGCAGCCGCACCACCCCCGCGCTGCCCGCATGCGCTGCGCGGTGCAGCGGAGTCACGTTGTTCTTGTCCTCGCTGTTCCTGTCCGCGCCAGCCACCAGCAGCGCCATCACTACTTCCTCCTTACAGCGCCACGCCGCCCAGTGCAGCGGCGTCCACTTGTGTTCATCTCTCTCCTTGACGTCCACCCCCGCCGCCTCCAGCCTGGTGACGGCTCTATTCCTGCCCTGCTCCGCCGACCAGAGCAGTGCAGTCCGCCCCCGCTGGTCGGTGCCGCCCCCGGCACCCGCCCCCAGTAGCGCCCTGACTGTGCGCACGCTGCCCGTGTCCGCCGCCAGCAGCAGCGGCCTCTTGTCCCAGTCCTGTTCCCCCGCAGTGGTGTCCGCCCCCCGCCGAGCACAGTAACTGCGCTGTGGCCGCGTGTCCCGCCGCCGCCGCCAGCTGTAGCGGCGTCCTGCCCTCTGTGTCCCTGCACTCCGCCTGGGCCCCCGGCCCTCAGCAGCACTCCCGCCACGACGGGCCCGCCCCTGCCTCCACACGCCGCCGCCTCGTGCAGCGCAGTCCACCCGTCACTCTCTCTCACCACCTCCAGGTCCGTTCCCGCGTCAAGCAGAAGATCCCAGCTTATTTTATGATTTAATTTTTTTTTGTCATCAGTCTTTCGACTGGTTTGATGCAATCCTCCATAGCTTCCTATCTTGTACTAACCTCTTCATCTCTACATACCCCTTACAACCCACGTTCTCAATTTTCTGCTTCATATATTCTAATCTCTGTCTTCCTCTACAGTTCTTACCTTCGACTGTTTCCTCCACCAGCAAATTAACCAATCCAGCATGTCTCAAAATATGACCTACCAGTCTGTCTCTTCTTTCTATAAACTTCTTCCACAAACTTCTTTCCTCACCCACCACTTCCAAAATTCGTCCATTTCTTACTTGTCAGTCCACTTAATTTTCAGCATTCTTCTGTAGCACCACATTTCAAATGCTTCAATTTTCTTTCTTTCCGGTATTCCAGAAGTCCATGTTTCGCTACCCTCCACACCTAAAGTTTTAAAAAGTTCTTTCTAATTCCTAGATCAATATTTTAAAGATTTCTGTTTTTGGGTTGATATTAAATGCAACTACCAGTCAAAATTTGTTGTTATTATATTTATTAACCATTACCAGTTTCGAGCAAAATGCTCATCATCACCATCTGATGATGAGCAATTCGCTCGAAACCGGTAATGGTTACCAAATATAATAACAACAAATTGTTACAGGTTGCTTCTTTTAATATCAACCCAAATTTGATATCACAGTCGCTGATTTCCACCAATCCATCATGGATAAAATATTATTTCTCTTTTTCATGAAGGCTCTTTTTTCTAGTGCTATTCTGCTTTTAACATCATTCCTGCATCGGCCATCGATTGTAGTTTTGCTTACCAAGTAACAGGATTCACTTACTTCTCTAATTTCATCCGATCCTATTTTTATATTTGATCTATTAGTATTGGTATCATTTTTTTTTTAAAAAAAAAAACGTGTATGTTTTGTTTTATTTGCAGTTAATTCAAGTGTTCGAGGTTACCCGAACTCCTCCTACAATCCGCCTTTACTTATAACGCCAAAGAAGTTTTCTTTAAATATTGCAGCGTATAAAAGGAATATAAAAACATTTTCCTTCTTGCGGAGTCTTCTCTTTTTCAACATGGCTTTACGCTTCGTCAAAGTCGAGATCGTTAGGGGTGGAAAAGTTTGAAACATGGAACAAGAAGGAACTCGGCAAAGACCTTTTGAAGAAACCTTTCTTGCATTCTCATGCAATTGTTTCTGGGATTCAAGAAAACCCAATCTAGATGGCCGGGCGGGGATTCGAACCCACGTC
>JARYHS010003863.1:0-28855 GCA_031002005.1 Vandiemenella viatica
ACCGATAGACGGTAGGTACATTTACTACAGACACCACAAACAATCAAAAACATAGAAAACTTAGGCCTCCGTCTTAACATTAACGGTTGCTAAATTAAACAAAGCACTATCTGAAAGTTAAATGAAAAACAGATGAGACATGTCTGACATTAACTTAACCTAATAAAATTACAAAATATGCATGAAAAACTGTCAGAGACGCGTAACTAACGTCATACGCTTAATGTTCCTTTTGCATTAAGACTCTTTGCTCAGTTCAAAGTTCGTTATAAAACACATGACTTTGCTCAGAATTGGTTTGCTGGAGAGATTCTTAATCGTATGGATCGCTCCAGACGGGGCGTTATTCGGGTTCCTGGAAGAACAATGTGAGTGCGAACAGTTTAAAATCAGATACAATCTGTTATTGTGCCGTAGCAGTAGGTGTGATATGTTCTCAGGTATAGCTTCACCTGTAATAATATATGATCCCAACCACTTCTGGCTATAAAAACCAAGTCTCTTTAGACTTCAAAAGCTTAAGTACCGTACGCGTATTCAAGCTGCCAGTTTATGTCAAAATCGTCACCTCCACGGATTCAGAAAGGAAGACCTCGTAATCTCCCAAATCTCCCGGTCTCCTCCAATCCATCACTGCATTGCATCTTGTCCGCCAATAAAGGGATTACTTGGTTTGGCGCATTTTTTGTTGGCTCCATCATGCAAACAAAATGAAAGACAAATAGCAACATTTTTTTATCAACTTCACACTCGGAACACTACGCGACGCATAGTACAAGACACAAGAAAGAAACTGGTAAACAACCGAACATCCCATCACATACTCAAAGGCAGCGTAAAGAAATTCTACCGCGAGAAAGCATAACACACAATCTTGACAAACAAATAACAGCAAAACAAAAACCACAATAAAACACATTAAACCAAACAAGACAAGACAATGACGACCAAGAACAAACAACCTATAACTGACTATGCGCACCACCTATCTCCCTCCTGCCCTTGTTGGCCTTTGGGGGCGTTTTGCGGTCGGCTTGGGGGACGTGCGTCCGGACGGAGTCTGGCAACCGAATATAATACATAAAACCGAGGCTGAAGACCGGAGGACGGTCAGCCAGGCTTTGCCTTCCTGACAAATGACTAAGATGATGATGATGATGATGAGCAGTTCTTCAATTTGCTAACTCATATACTCTCTCACAGGCGCCGTGTTCGCTTGTTGTAACAGGCTGATTGAATCGTATGGCTTCGGAAATGTTCGTTTTAGTTCGAGAATAGTTTCATCTTTGTCAAACATTTTCGTCATCTCTCTCTCGTATCGTACGTGGAAAATAGTCTCGCCGTAAGCCTCCACACTTGAAAGCTCGAGGCGGATGTCTGAAATTCTCTACACTGAGGCGGATACAGGATACATGGCAAACATGATGCGTTAGGATCCATCAACCCCAGCAAGGTCCATAGTTTGACGAGTGGGATTATTTCGACGTACACTGACTGCAAATAACGTGCAAAATACAGTACATTCTTTTTTTTAATTGCATTGCCCATCTCAGTCTTTTAACAAATTAAACACCGTAGAAAAAACTGGTATAGGCATGCGTATGCAAATACAGAGCTATTTAAACTCCCAGAGTAAGGTGATGCGGTCGGCAACGGCTATATAAGACAACAGGTGTCTGGCGCAGGCGTTAGATCGGTTACTGCTGCTGCAATGGCAGGTTATCATGATTTAAGTGAGTTTGAACATGGTGTTATAGTCGGCGCACTAGAGATGGGACACAGCATCTCCAAGGTAGCGATGAGGTGGGGATTTTCCCGTGCGACCATTTCACTAGTGCGGGAATCCGGTAAAACATCAACTCTCCGACATTGTTGCGGCCGGAAAAATATCCTGCAAGAACGGGACCATCGACGACTGAAGAGAATCGTTCAACGTGACAGAAGTGCAACCCTTCCCAAAATTGCTGCGGATTTCAATGTTGGGCCATCAACAAGAGTCAGCGTGCGAACCATTATGCAAAACTGATCTATATGCGTTTCCAGAGCCGAAGGCCCACTCGTGTACCCTTGCTGAGTGCACGACATAAAGCTTTACGCCTCGCCTGGGCCCGTCAACACCGACATTGGACTGTTGATAATTGGAAACATATTGCCTGGTCTGACGTGATTCGTTTCCAATTGTACCGAGCGCATGGACGTGTACGCGTATGGAGACAACCTCATGAATTCATGGACCCTTCATGTCAGCAGCGGACTGTTCAAGCTGGTGGGGGCGTGTGCAGTTGGAGTGACATGGACCCCTGATACGTCTAGATACGAGTCTGATAGGTGAAACGTACGTACGCATCCTGGCTGATCACCTGCATCCATTCATGGGAAATTCCAGCAGGACAATGTGGCACCCCATACATCCAGAATTGCTACGGAGTGGCTCCAGAAACACTCTTCTGAGTTTAAATACCACCAAACTCCCAAGACATGAACATTATTGAGCATTTCTGGTATGGCTTGCAACCTGCCCTTCAGAAGAGATCTCCACTCCCTCGTACTCTTACGGACAGCATGGCAGGATGCATGGTGACAATTCCCTTCAGCACTACTTCAGACATTGGTCGAGTCCATGTCACGTCGTGTCAGGGCACTTCTGCGTGCTCGCGGGGGCCCTACACGATATTAGGCAGATGTTCCAGTTTCTTTGACTCTTCAGTGCATGTATGGTTTGTTTATCAATACAATGTGTATATTATTAACAAACTTTACTAATTGATATCTCCACGTAAGTTCTACGGTCCTTTAACACCTACACCTACAATTAGTACATCCTGAATCGGTTATTAACTTAATCCTCTCTCTTAATACCACTTCCTTTGATACCGACTAGACACGTATTTAGTAAATAATAATTCAGTGTATCCTCATATCCTGGAAATACCACATATGGCATAGTATTTTTCTTATATATTTAATTAAGATTAAATGAATTTTTTAATATTCTGCCTGCGGACCATCTGATCCTTGTTTGAGGGCCACAGGTGGTCCGAAGATTACAGGTTTAGAAACGCTGCTGTAGATGATATATTTAACAATGTTTTTGAAAACTGTGTTTTAAAATAACTTCTTAACTCATCAGATCAGCATAAAGTTATCTGTAATGCATTAGTATCTATCTCTATAGATTTAATGCTGTCTACTGGTATTTTACTGAATCAGTATTTTGTTGTGTTATTTATAAAGTAACTTGGATCCATACATAACTATTTTTTTTAATTACTTTTTCCTAGTTACTCTCTCTAAATTATCCTGTTTGACTAACGAGATACGATATATCATCACTTTTATACGAAGTCATGTGTGAATTAGAGTTAACTTGCTGTTCATGACCTACACGTATGGACATTAAATCCAGCACACGCAAAATTAGAGTGAAACTGGTTTTTTGAAAGTAGTAGACCTGTATAAGCTGTAACCGATTATACAGCCCACATACTGACCCTAAATTACCCTTGCCAATGAAAAAATGAACGGGTTTGCAACGGTTTGGTGGCCGCTTTTGGATGGGACATTTCAATTGTGAACAATATGGGTGGTTCAAGATATTTTCTTAGGCCTAAGTGTCAATGCTAGTTCACAGGTGAGTGTGTAATTAAGGAAATGAGGGAGAATACTCGAAGAACTACGTGACATAACAACGTATCGCTCCTCTACCCTCATATGGTCTTACTTTTCAAACAAAATGGAACATCTTCTTGAAGGAATTAATTCTGTTTGACAGCGAACTAATTGCTTAGTAATACTATGCTAATAAACACAACAGTACGCCTATAATATGGTATTAGCACCAACAATATTTAACGCATGACTCGAAAGATTTTTTTAAAGGCTTTAGGCGGGAAAGGACGGTGAAAGGAACGCGAAGTAATTCAGCCATGGCCTTTTGAAGGAAGCATCCCGGCATTCACCTGGAGTGATTTGGGGAAACTATGGAAAACCTAAATGTGGATGGCTCGACGGAGATTCGAACCTACGTCCTCCCGAATTCGAGGCAAAGCGTTATCCGCTCACCCACCCCGCCCGGTCGATTGAAAGGGTTCCTAAACTTAAACATATAGCTTTTTCTCATAATTTGTGTTCTGTGGAAATCATGATTAACAAACGTATTTCACTGTCAACAGTGGGGACTGTCACCAGTTGCCTGTATCTTATTACTTTCCAACTGTGTGAATAAAAGTAGAACTTCCTACTTTCCAGCTCCAACACTCCAATTTTAAATTCTGTTTTATTTCATCCAACTGATATTTCCGTGGTGTTTGACTTTATTTGTATTCTTCACTTGACTATCAAGTCATATTCTTGCCTTTATGTCAGCATGACAAAACCATCCCATTCCTAATTTATCAGTAAGTTTATGTGAAGTCCTGCGTTTTTTTAAACCCTTCGGATATTCTCATTTTTTCCGGGCTACTTTTTGGACCATTGTACTCATAACTTTACTGAATGCATCTATCTTTCTATTTTTAAGGTGGTACTAAATTCAGTTACATACAGGAAACAATTATTCATTTTTTTTGGTGAAATTTTAAAACTTAATTTAATCTTTTTGAGGCCTAAAAATTATCAAATCACCCGTGCCACATTGTTATCGAGGTAACAAAAAACGCTAATCACAGCTATTAGCTAGAAACAACCTGTTTAGGATTAATTAATATCAAATAAGTTTATACTAATGTTATAGTGTTAGAAGTTGCTTAATCCTATCAGTTACAGAGATTTTGAAGTTGAAGTCAACTGTAGGTAATACTATCCTTAATTCGAACCGCACTGAAACGCACCCCTTAGTTCCCGTCGTCGTCACAACTAAGCGGAAATTGGCGGCAAATTTTTGTCTCATTTAATAGTCATGAAGTCAGAACGCAGACTATCAGCAAAAGGAGCTTCTCACGAGGGAGACATCGATATAGAAAATATTTTAACATTCTTCTACATCACCAAATAAGCCAACGTTAAAATTTGAAGACCAGGTTACGTTATACTAAGAGGAATTTAGCAACTGGCGGGAAATATACGGGGAGTGAAGGTTCTTGTGTTATTTTTTGCTCTTAGCATGTGATGACGGAAAATTGTGGCGAAGCTAATTTCCTTATGTAATGAGTTCCAAGCTTTCCCCCATTCCAATCCAACTGCAGTATGCGTGTGGATTTACGTAGTTGGGATCACGTTGTGAAGATTTATTCTCCCGAAAACATTTCTGTCCCGGAATTGAGTGAGTTCCACTTAAGGTAGAGGGATTCCGCATGCCATCACGTAACCGAAACACACAACCACAACTTGCCATTGGCGATCAATGTAATTTCGAAAGGCGCCTCGTAACTTGATCCTACTACTTTGAAGCGGCTCAGCTCAAGGTTTTCAGTGGTTTCAAGAATTAGTGGCCTCATTATGAAATGTTACTTACTGATAATGGGTATGAGGATATGATGATACAGTTATTTCACTGATATTCCACAATAGGATCCGTCTACAACGTAGAGACTATGGAAGATTACCTAAATATTTCAGACAGCAACGAAAGGTTCATCCAACATTGACTGATACTGATTCTACCTCGCATTCTATCCGATTGTCTCACTCTTATTTGGACGTTCTATACAACACAACTGTCATATACTCAAGTAGCCACAAAAGACAAAAAAATTTGCATGTTTTTTTCTGAAGTTAAAAGCTACAATGTTTAAACACAAGGTATGTCCAACATATGAGAGAAATTTCCTATTTAACAGCATTTTAAGATAAAACGGTTAAAATGAATGGTCTCATATGCAGGATAACTTCTACGTATATTATATTCCAGGGCACTTTTAAATGCTTATTTGGATTAATTCCACGTAGTGGTTTTCATCTCCGGCACCTACAGAGAAGGATTAGCCGTATTATGAGAAACTCCGTTGAGATGTGTTTTGAACTATATTTTAGAAACACGCTTTTGAATACTAAAAATCGAATACGAGATAAAGGCGCTGACTCAGACCGGAGTAATAACACTAGGAGTAAATATGCAGAATCTTTCAAAAATATTTATTTTCATTCTAAGTAATCAATTAATCAATGTGTACGAAAATTCTCATTTATAGGTAGCTGTGACATAAACTAAAATTCTTATAAAGTCAATTGTTCCATATAATAGTTTTTCAGGCAAGTGTTTCATGAGTCATGAAGTAAGTAACGTAAAGACGAGGACACCTAAATTCCATAACTGCTGTTTGCCTTGTCCAGCTTAACTACTATTTTAGCTCCAGTACCTACAGAGAGGGTTTAGCCATGGGGCGAAATTGGGAAAACTGTGTCTGGATGTGTTCTGATCTATGTTTTTAAATACACGATTTTTAATATTAAAAATCTGAAGTGCTCTGGCTCAAAGAATAAAAAAAAGAATGTTTCTTACGTATCCTACTGTTTAATTTTTTTTAAAATTGTGATGTCGATTTAAAAAAGAAACACAACTCAGTTATATTGCCTGAAAAGTTATTTGACGTATATACGTTTTGTGTTTCAGGTGATGGATCTGTGCGAGAGCCTGTTACAGAAATTTTCACGAAGATGACTGTAATCTTCAGCTCGTGTGAACAGCTTTCCTTGGAGTATACTTCTGTATTAAAAAAAGAGTGAAAAACACATAACAACACTTCGGAAATGTGGATGTTGACGTTAGAGATTAATACAAACTCATTTGTATGATTATTTTTTTTTAGGCTAATAAAGGGGTATTGGGATGCTTAAGATTCTGCCATGTTACTTAAAATAGTTTGTACTGGAAACTTATAACAAAATTTCCATGAAGTCACATTTTTTAGAATTCTGTAAAAGGAATGGATCTGCTATGTCACAATGACGAAATGTAGCAATTTTCCAATCATTACCTCTCATACACATAATACTTCTGAACATTGTTTTTGAAAAGGAGTGAAATAAATATATCACAAGTTAAAAAGTCATAAACTGGTGTAGGAATCAACTACAAATAATCTTTTCCAGATGGAATACTAATGCTTTGTTGATTGATTTATGACTTGGAATATTCATTTTTGCAACTAGTCTTGCGAGGAAGTACCCATTGAAGTCCTGTCGTTTTGTTCTGCCTCATAACCAATTACTCGGAGAAGATATGTTTCAATTTTGGTTTGTCTGATTACCGTTCCCAGGGGTAACAAGATAGTATTCACTTACTGTAAACGAGCCTAAAGGGTGAGCAGTTACGCTCGGACTTGGTATTCGCCAGGACGTGAGATAAAAATCCTCTTCCAACCTTCCACAATGTCGGTTTTCCATGGATTTCAGATATCAGCTCAAGTGAATGACGCGATAACTATTTTAAAAGACCATAATTAAATTCCTTCTTGTTCCTTCACTCCAGTTACCTCCCGAGCTACACGTTGACAATCCTTTAATTCCACTCTCCCTTCCTCCCCCCCCCCCCCCAAAAATATATATATATAAAGCGCAGTGTATTTTCTGACATGTATATTTTAATTTTTTGGTCTGTTTCTTTTGTGACACATACAATTTGACTTAGATAAGAATTTAATTAAAACAACATACCACTAACACTTGGAAAAGTTTAATTTTAATGACTTAAGAAGGACCCCTTTTTTTTCTTTCCTTTATAGGACGATATCAATTAAGAGCCCAGTGCGTAAACGTGTTTACAGATTTTGTAAATAAAAATAAAAGAATTAAAAGAATTAAAAGAAAAAAATTCAGTTATTAAATTTTTTTCTTTTAAATAATCCTGTAGCCAAATAACTAAGTGGTTCATCATAAATTCTTAGAATATCACAAAATTTATTTCTAATTTCTGATAGCGATTATCACAAATTATGTGTGAGATATAATATTCTGTAATTTTTAAATTGTGTTGTCGTCTATGGTTTAGAATTTTTTTCAGAAAATACTCTTAAGGACTTTGCTATAACAAACTTCGTATGAATGAAAACTTAATTATGTCACAATGATATACAGCAGTGAAAGTTTACATCTTTCAGTTTACTTTTGAAGTTTGTTTACAATAATGCCATATAAACTACAGAAGTGTTCCAGAATATACCTTTATCAAAAATTCCGTTAAAGAAATTTCGTACTCTCACAGTATCAAGAGAACACGAAAAGTTCTTGTTTTCATAGAACGCATAAGAGTTATTTATTTGCCATTCTTCGCCCTTTGAAACACATTGATATATAAGAACTGATTAATTCCATGACTACGGGCTCACAAATATTTCTTAAGCAAACAGCTTTTATGTGCCAAAGATTTACTTTAAGAAAATTCGCGATGGAGGAAGAAACAAAGATAGTAAGTTTTGGTCCTGTGTCTAACTCAACGTATCACCTTCGTCCCAAGACTCAAGTTGGAGGGATCACTATTTCACAATGTAAGAAATAAAAGTCAAGAAATTGTTAAGAAAATACCGCCATTTGTTTGTCAACATACATATCGAAACACCTGCATCATACCCGTGACACTGTTCCTACGAACTTCTGACGCTTGCACATTTACTACATTGTCTTTAAGTCCTTCCAACTGTGAAAAACGTCAAAATCCACCTTTTATTATGATCAGTGAGCACCGTTTTTTTTCCTATATAGATTTTATAATAATTTTTCCTGTTGTATTCTATTCAGGAGCAGGAAAGTTCCATCATTCCTTTAGATCAACGTTTCTGAACCTGTTTTCCGCGAAAATGGAGCGGGTTGCCCGCAGACAGAATATTAAGCATTTAATTATAATTTAATTAAAGAAATCATAACACAACGTAAATTTATAGTGAGTAATAAAGTCTTTGTTTATTAATTTTTCACAATTTACTCTCCATTTATAGTTTCGTAACAATATTACTTTTTTGGTTAACATATATTAAGTGTTTTCAATATATAGTTTACTTTCAATTTCGTAAGAGTATTTTCGTAGGACTTCAAAACGTACTAATACATTTATTATGTTGTAATGGCATAATACAGTATGTTCTATGTATTAATGACATATGCATGAGCTAAAAAACTAGGACTATGTAAGTCCGTAGAATTATTTTTGACGTTTCACTGATACTCAGGTTGAAAAAGGTTGTGAAATGATGGTCCAGACTCTAGATGATCGATGGAAACAATTATCAGGATGGCCTAAGTGACAGTGACAAGATTTGAAACAAAAACGGTCACAGCTGCGGAAGTCTAACAGTAAATGATACTATGTTAGCAAGGTTTTGAATTAATCCATATAATATGAAGTCCACACTTTGCATCTTCAAAAATCGGCCTGTGATATATATTCTGACATAAGACTGAGCTCTATTCAAAACAATCTACAGTATTACTAGTTTGATGGTTTCGAGTACTGATCGGTTCATTCCGAGCACACAGAGAATGAAATTTCTTGGTTGTGTGTAATACCGATCATATCAAAGTTCCTGCCAATCACCATGTAATTCATCGCACCAAATATTAACACTAAGGTCATACTGATGTTTGTTGCTAATGTCTTTACTTCCTAGTCGAATTCTACGTCGATGTAATTGGAGGTGGAAAAGGATGTCGCAAAAGAAACGTGAAAGAATTCGGCCATTGACTTTTGAAGGGAGTATCCCGGTATTCGCCTGGAGTGATTTGGGGACACCATGGAAAAAATCTAAATCTGGACGCCCGTACGGGGATTCGAACCCCTGTTCTCCCTAGTGCGAGGCCAGAGCATTACCACTCAGCGACCACGCTCGGTACTGATTTTGAATCTGTCAGTTGTATTTACTATTTTTTCAAAGTAAACAGCAACTTTCGAGCGACTATTTAGTTCACATGTAATCTGATTAACCATGATTTGCTAATATTGCGGCATTAAGAAGAATCATAAAAAATTAAAATTACAGTAATTTTGCTGATATTCCTCGACAGCGTCTCCATCAGCAAAATTGAAATGCGGCTTTCAGTTTTTTATATAACAAATCCTTGGTTTTTGTTTTACAACTATTCGGGGAACTGCAAACGATTTCAAAACGTTCACATAAGTTTTTTAGTAAGTGATAAAAATATTTCATATTAAGAACAGCAGGAGATGGCCACAACAATTAAAACCACCTAAGCCCTAGCCCATGAGATGATCCATGACCTAACAACGTGAAACCAATGAGGTATTAGCTTTGCTGTTGTTCCCGCTGCATGTAGTTTATTATCAAAATTAACATTACTCTTTGTCTTACGTTCTATTAAGGATGTCGTACCAATATTTTTTGGTGAATGGAATTCCGTAACAGTACTACTTTCAAACTCCGACTTAAAGAAAGTTTTAGCTTCCAATAACAGATTTGTTCTTGTCTTCTGCGAAGAAAAATGTGGGAAATAATACTGGAAACAGAATGGAAAACAGGACGAGGATCCACAGAAACTATTTCAAAGTATGTCTGGTTGTTATGAATAGCTAGATGCTTGGACGAAACTCGAAACCAGTTGAAGGACATAATATGTTGTTATTCGGGCGCATTAAGAAGTCCAGAAACTGCTATCGTCTTATTTCGCCATGAGCTCATACCTCCCGCTGCTAGATTTATAACCTGGGAGCCTTATGGGGCCGAGAATGTATTTATTACCCGAATATCACGAGCTATTACAGCATCGGGACGAGGAGAATAATAGTGCGGAGGAACCTCAAAGCACCAGGCCGCTCGTGTGTCGGTATGCAAAATATTCGCACCTCTGTGCAGTTAATTCTGTTCGCAAGCGGCGCTAGCAGTTAGTCCGCAGGAGTTCTTAGGAATGCGAGCTGGTGGTGAGAAGTCGCCGGAGTTGATATTAACGGCCTATGACTCCTGTTACTACAAGACGAACAACTTACACAGCCGGCGACTCCCTAGCAACATGTACAGAACATACCCACCATCTGTTTACACAATGCGTATGATGTGGTGTGCAGAGGATAATAGTAGAACTGCACTCGTTGAATCACTTAATAAGTCTGGCGTCGATCACTTTCCAATATCGCGGCAACAGTATGCACTTCTTCTTCAGACACGCTAGGACGACCTGCCCGATGCATGTCTGCCACAGTTTGCCGACCTTCGTTGAAGGCTTTTACCCAACGTGCCACTGTTCTGTACGGCAATGCCGATTCCCCGCACGCCTCGATGACACTGTCGTGCTGTACGACCCCTGGCACATTCAATCTCCGTTGTTCCTGTTTCGAAAACATAGTGACACCGTTACGTTAGACCTCTCGCTCACAAGCGACTGCGTTTCCCTCGATTGTGCGCACGCCGGGGACGTGGGACGGGCGAGTCCATTTGCTCGGAGGTAAGGTAGATATGTCAACAACGTGTGCTATCAGCGAAAATAGTAGATTCCATTGCATAGTGTCTCCACAGCAGTGTTGCCACTATTTAAGTTCCAACCCTCGTATATGCAGGTGACCCAGGCTTGGTGGCTGGCTTGAGAAATTTGAATTGATCTGGTTTTCCCGTGTCTTCCCCAGTGTTACTCTATTGTCTGGATAACTGTTACCTATGTTCATCGTAGCATGTTGTTTGTGTTATTAATTTACTAAAGATGAAGCAAGGAAAAGGTTGAAATTTGAAGTCGTACAATCAATACCTATACTTCTTAACCTAAATATTGCAGTTGAACATTAATATCAAAATGGCGGACTTCCAGAATCCGTGGGGATATATACGAAGTAACAATGATTTTTAGGAAATAAGAAATTCTGGAGAATCAATCAATTCTGTTTAGGAATTTGTTAATAGGCATTCATTACGTAGCATTCGACTCATTTTTCATCCACACATGAAGTTGTATATGTTTCATCAGTCAAAATTCTGTGAGAATTCCCATACTTTTTAAACGTCATACTCGTATCGGCCAGTGTACTTACATGAACATTCAACTTCCAGGGTGTTAAAAATAAAGTGTAAAATATTTTAGGAGGTAATAGTATGCATCAAAATAAGGAACAAATGTCGTATAAACGTACGGTCGCAAACGCATACTTTCGGAGTTAATAACTGGTCCGCAATACGACGCCCGTCCACGACAATGCATGCCTCAGTGCTTCGGCGTAAGGAATCACTTACTGTTTGAAACTGTCCTAGTTGGTCCCGTAAGTCTTCAGTCCATGTCATCACGTATAGGACCAACCAAGACAGTTTCAAAAAACGCGTGATTCCTTATCCCGAAGGGTTCAGGCATACATTGCCGTGGATGGGAGTTATTATCTCCGAAAGTATGCATTTGTGACCCTATGTGTATTAGACATTATGGTCTTATTTTGATGCATACTTCCTAAAATGTTTTACACATAATTTTTTAAACAACACGTATAGAGTTCGTGATTAACACTTACAAAATGCAGGGTTTTTATTCTTTAGTACTGCACATTAATTTATTCAATTTCACTTACGTATTAAAAGCTTAATACGCAATTGCCTGGTTTACATATTCCATTATTAGCTTTCTTCTAATGGTTCTCCTCTTTCAATGAACTGTGGCATTATATTATATCAACGATACATTTATAACTAAAAAATGCCCATGGTTCCTATATATTTTTTTTTTTTTTTAGTTTAATAGCTCTTGAACACATTTGTTTCTTTTGTTATTAAAATAAAAGAGCCTTTTTTACATTGAAAATTTGTAAATCTTTTCTGCCCAAGGGTTAAATTCTGATAACACTACCACATATTACTCTTTTCACTTATTCATTAGTCAGTTACAAAACGTTAGACCATTGTTTCACAATTATTTTTTCCAGAGCTCCACTTCAAGAAAGAACTCAGTGTCGCAAGCGCCTTATAGTTGAAGTGATAAATACATATATGCGTTCATCCCTAACGAATGCTTCGCACAATCACAGCATTTCAGTAATATAATTCACATACACGAAGTTTCTCTTAAAATATGTTTTTGCAATGGTAATGTATTATATTTTCTTTCAGTTATGATAGTGATTACGAGAGACCGATTATATGCATTTGCATGTTTGCATATGCATTTGCATATTAAGTACATTTTTAGCGATTATTGCATATTTTACCTAAAACCTAGTGATGATGAATATTTTCACTATATTTACTCTCTTTTTCGGTAGTGTACCCAGTTAATAAATAAAATTTTACGTTGTAGGGAGCAAAACCAACTAACAGCACGGCTCTTAGCAGTCGTGAGTCTATTGTTTTGATCGATAATATTGTTATATGGCCAAGGAAAACAAACTCACGGGAGGATAAAGACGGACGATGCCGCTTGACTTGAAATGCAGATCATTACATGATTGCCTGATTTGTGAATGAGGGTTTAAAAAAAGTATATATGCTGAATCTTCTGCAGATGAAAGAGAGTTTATATTTCTCTCAGATGCTTCTCCCTGTATGATGAAGGCAGTCAAAGCGCTCCAAGTATTTTATACCAATTTTAATCATGTCTACATCTACATCTACATATATATACTCTGCAATTCACAGAATTGTGGGTGGCAGAGGGTGCTCAGCACCAAAGCTAATCTCATGTTGTGCATTCCAATCCCTAATGGTACGAGGGAAAAAAGAATTCATATAAGAATCAGTGCGGCACCTTATTTCTCTCATGTTATCTTTCCTCTTATTCCGGCTCAAATAGGTTGGTGGACGAAGTATTTCACTAAACTCGTAAGTGAAGTGCTTTACTCTCGGAATACGACAACTCGCTGAGGAAGTACGATCCACTTTTGGGAATTTAAATAAATTGATTTCATCAACAAAGAAATTGATTCTTAAGGCACGTTCTCGTTATAACTCCTATAAAAAAAATAAAACATGCCAAATGTGCCTTTACCTCCGAAACCAGAGGTAACTCGATAGGTAACGTGGATTGAAGCTGTACTGTTTTACAATGAACATTTGGAGGCCATTAAAGATATAATAAACGACTTTGATAGTGCAGAGGCTATGACAGTTATTCAATACAAGGAAGCAATTAACAAGTCTAGTATTAAAATCATAGCAGTGATTAGCATTCAGTTTTCCAACACAATTAATAATCTTGAAACTCGACGTATGGCGCTGACTGAATTTATTCAAATGAAATCCGCATTGCCAAAGGTATTCCTGCGTAAACGTAAAGTAAAGTTTGAAAATATTTGTGTCAAACTGATAGTTTTATTAATGGGACTGGTGATCTTTCTCCAGAAACAATGACGGCTAACACAGCATCCAAATTCAGATACTGTTCAGTTTTATAAGTGAATGTAGCACGGTATATTTCTAATTATAAATTTTTTCAAGAGATCGAAGAAACAATCTTACTACTGAATATTTGGAACAGTACCCGATTGTATACAAAAGTTAAATAATCTTTAATTATCGAATTAAAAAATAGGTTATTCAACTACTTACTAACTGGATGCTGATTTTGAAATAAAAAAAATAAAAATTACTATTTGTATACGAATTTTGACACTTTTTGACGCTTTTCATGCACATTTCAAGCATTTTTCATGCATATTTCTAGCTTTTTATGTTACATATTACCCGTTCCCTAGTGATTACCTTACGCAAGAGATTACCGCACGTACCCCCTTGAAGCAGCCTCACGTACCGCTGGGTGTACGTGTACCACTAATTAGGTACCACTGTTTTAATCTCTGTAACTGCAGCTGCCCGAAGTTCGTACTGAGATCTGACTCAGGTTTGATATTAAAATTTTTGCTTATACGTATTTGTAACTATCTTATTTTTACCATTCGTTTTAACGCTACAACCTAATTACCAAAATTCTGTTGCTTTTTACACAGCAGATTTTTTAAGAGGTACATTAGCCCTTAAATCCAAGCTCCCAAGATTTAATGAGGAGTGTGCTAGGTGCGAGTACATAAGGTATAACCAACGAGGAAGTTAAGGCGAGTGTTGGTTGTGTTGCGATAGAGAGAACAGCAGGAAGGGCTCGGCGGCCAGCCAGCGTTAATTGCCGCCCATAAACGCAGTAAAGCATTTCGGGAGCTGTAAACCAGGCGGTAGGCAAGGGAGTTGCAATCAATTTCTACTCTGCCTGTCACTGTTTATGGGCAGTAAATAGTTATTAATGTAAAGTAAGGTCTCATTTCGTAACGAAATTTACGACATCCTTGCTCTTCGTTATTACAACAAAACGATATACGGAATGTGTTTAATAAACAAAGTACTCCTACTTCGGACAAGAGTCGCGGCAAAATTTGCTTGCCTTGCAACAAAATATAACTTTCGACGACCTTACTGAAATTTTATGTTTAAATTAATTGCAGAGCATAATTGATGTTTGGTGCATTAGAGAACCTGTAATCTGTGATTATTTGCTATGCTTGTTATCACTATAATTTGTGTCTTCTTTTATAAATATTTATTTTATCTCGTTCATGGGTGTCTTGTTTAATCTAATTCATTGAAATTATGTTTTCAATGACGTAAACGAACAAATTTAAGTCTTATTACTTCGGTTCTTTTTAATTTTTCTTGCAACTAAATTATTTTACCCGCTATAAAAAATACTTAAATGTAATATCCGACAGAGGAAGCGTTCCGAAGTGCTACAAAAGACAGAACAAATCTATCTTCTATTTTTTTCTACTTGCTAACTTTATCATCGTTTATATGCACCACGAAATTTATTCGACATATGAAGTTGACGAAACATTTCAAAGTACTGTAGCAGAAAGACCAATGACATTCATAAATTGATGTCCTACCTTCTTCCATTTGCAAACCTTACTATCTTTTCTAAGCACCAAGGAAATACCTAAGTTAAACCAATAATTTTATGTGTACCCTAGGCCCAACATTATTTGTGTAGTTAAATGATAAAAAATTTTGGTCTGGCTATTCGAGATAGCTTTAAACCACACTTTAATAATATTTCTTCTAGAGAAAAGTTATATGAATAATTTCAAATACTGTCGAAACATAATGTAGCCGCTCCAAATAATAAAGCTCACTTGTTAAGGCGTTTGCTTTCAAAACGATCTCTACTCCAGTCCTGGGTTCAAAACCCCGGTATGAGCAGGTATTTTGAGTGTTGTGTTTGATCACATGGCCTACGCCATGACGCTCCGTGGTTCGGGTTCCACGTTAAACTGTAGGTCTCTCTCTAGGGCTAACAACCCTATTTGTAACACGATGTGTACACAGCTACAGCAAAATTCAAGTAAAACAATGGCCTAAGGTGGTTCTAGCTTGCCCAAGCGATCATACATACAAAACCAAAAAAAATCAAAAACCTGATTCGTAGAAACAGCCAATTAAACGTTGAGAAATTAATGGTCGTTACATGCAATTCTTAGTGAAACTGAGGACAAAACGAACCGTTTAATATTAATTTAACGGCAGAAAAGAAATGATTAATTTTTACTGTTTCATTATTTCCAAAGCAGCGTATACTCCAAACGCTTCTAGGGAATTCTTGTAAGTAAGAACTATTCTTTAATCCTTTGTTGTAGAAATCATTTACGAAAGACACTAGAAAAATGTGCAAGACTTCTCATGGCGCTTATATTTAAATACAGTTGCAACACTGAAGCAGGGTATCGTATAAGATAATTTTTGGAAGATATTCAATGCGCAGAATATTATATTTACACCGTAAATATATTTTTTTTCCATTTTCCCCGTTGATATCAGTGATGTTTAAAAGGAAACTTCTAAACGAATCCCTCAGTAAAATTGAGTAATCAGTGTTGTGGTTATTGTATTTTGATTCACCCTCGATATAAACATTCTGCAGCTTCTTTGTTTGAACTGAATAATTATTTGTTTTTGTTTTTTATGCAGTAACCAACTAAATGTTCCATTGATACCTCTACGTCTGGTGCTATTCCACATTTAAAAATTTTCAGCTGCATATAAATAATATTATATTTTGATCTACTATCGCGTAAAATTATTGAAACCGAAGGTGCCAAGTTAAGTATGCGGTCTCATATGTGATGAACAGATTAGTGGCGTACTTATCGGCATTTGAATTTTAAACTTTTATTTTCACTGGGGCGGAATACTGTTTCAGATTTTTCTGTTATTGGATGAAAATTTTAGGCTGGAAGTTTTAAAACGAGGAGTTGTCATTCAATCCTTGTTGGGAAAATTACGTTACTCTCCCTTCCACAGGGGTAACATTTTCCATTTTGTTTTGTGGAGATTGATTTTTTTGTTTGTTTCTAAATTAAGAAAACAAATTTTTACTTTGCACTCTAGCATTGGAGTTCATTTCACCCATTAAGAATTCCTTTCCTCGGAGTAAATGAAAGATACCAACCAACCTTATTTGTCAGTAAAATATGAAACATCGCAAAATTATTAAACTCTGAGACGGACGCTTGAGAATCTTCCTTGTAAGTATGACCTCGTAGTCCATTGACGTAGGTAACATGACAAACTGAAATGATGTTCAATATGCCCTGGTTTATCAAATTACTCGCATACTATTTTCATGGAGTATGCGTCACGGCAACGGTGTCATGTAGTCAATGGTGGTGAATATAACCTATCGTGATCATTGCCCGGCTGACCAAGATGATAATAGCTTCCAGAACAATCCAGAGTGGTCTGATTTCTGGAGGACGCGGGTTTGAATCCCCGTCCGGCCATACAGATTTCATTTTCCAAAGTCAAGTGAATGGCGGGGTGGTTCCTTCTAAAGGTCATGGCAGAACTCCCTGTGGATTCTTTGCCCCCACTCCTTTCCCGCCTCTGTTGACCTTGACGTCGACGTCCACAAGGCGTAGCGCCAGAAGCAAAGCAAAAAGCATCTGGAACTGCCCAGAATACGAACCAATTGGCTCAAGGAGAAACCGACAGACGTAATAGTGTAACACTAATAATAAATTATCCGTGTGTCCTGACGGAATTCGTGTAGTTTCTATCGCCTGCGCACTCCGCCTTTATTGTAATTTTCTATTGTGAGTTTTTAATACTGCCAGATAAACTGAACCCACAATTAACCCAAGCGTCGAAGCGTTCGTCATACAAAGCAAACTTCTCCACAGCTGGAAGCTACGTTACGGGTAACTGAAAATCCCAGCCGAATCTGAGAATCAATCGATTCCTAGTAAAACACAATTATTGAGCGACAAAACGGCTTTATACATCAAACAATGTTTCCATAGGATAACAAACATTAAAGACATTGTAACGTACTTTTCATTTAAATTTTTACTACTCTCTCCTCGAGTAATACTATTGATGTCGGTCTTGGAAGTGTTGAGACTATAAAGGTGGTATGACTTCACCTAAGCATAGATGGTTTTAAATGAATGCTGTGCCCGGCCACATGTCATACCAGTTACACAAGGGAAACGCTTTTTCTCTCGACTGATAATAGTTCACACAGTGAAACCAGTTAATCAATAGCACCCTGCTGAAATAATTGTGAACTTCGGTGGTAAAATTCCTATTAGTAATAATTTCCATTTCCTATTTTGAAAAAAAAAAAAAGTTTACAATCAAAACCGAATCTGCAAACAGTTTTCTCGTCATTGTTAAGCATAGTTCGTAAGGACCAGTATACTGTAATGCATTTCTTATTAAAAGAGTATAGTATCAAGTTCAGACAGTCCACGAGTAATTACGTTTTGGACCTCTCAGTATAACGTCACCGTATTCACGATGTTTTCCATCGTTCCACAGTATCTCCTGTTATGTTTTTTTTTTTTAATTTATTTATTTATTTTCCTTTTAGTTAACTAGCTGCATAACACGCGACCTGACGGATTATTTTTATAAGGGGAGAGAAGTTCAGTATCACTACCTATCTAGGTCTATATAATTATCGTGACTGTTGGTTTTCGTATGTTTGAGGACAATCAGTGGATTTTTATTTTGGAATGATTAAGTTCGGTATTCAAGTGATTCCAATGAAATAATAAATGAATGATACTTTTTTCTGTTTTCAAAGCTAGGATAATGCATTATGAGTTTCACAACTGTAACCGTCCTTGGATAAAGTCGGTTTGAAACCAGGAACCGTGTGTCCAGAACGATAGGCACTGAAGCACCAGGCTTGGT
This sequence comes from Vandiemenella viatica, assembly GCA_031002005.1. Lineage (NCBI taxonomy): Eukaryota > Metazoa > Arthropoda > Insecta > Orthoptera > Morabidae > Vandiemenella > Vandiemenella viatica. The sequence continues at coordinate 19,029 of JARYHS010003863.1, forward strand.
TTCTTGGTCGAAATGTGAAGACTATTTATCTAATTACACAGAAAGACTGCCTAAATTACGCATAGGCGGTACGCAGTGTCCAAGGTTTGCTCCTATGCTGTACGTCTTATTGGGCCTACATAAACATATTCAAAGTGCAAGACACATTTACGTGTTTTAGTTACCTGCATTTTAAGTCTGAATCAGAGCGGAATGCAAAAAGTCTGATTATAATGGCGATATTTCTTTTTATTGCTTTACGCCTCGTCGATATTTGAGGTCATTAGAGGCGGGAAAAGACTGAGGGCACGGAACAGGAAGGAATTCGGACATGATATTTCGAAGGAACCATCCAGACATTCGCCTGCAGTGAGTTGGGGAAACCGTGGAAAACTCAAATTGGATGGTCGGAAGGGAATTCGAACCCGCGTCCTCCCGTATACGAGGCCATCGTCTAATGACGATCTTAAGTTCAACACGCCCGCATGTTGCCCCTAAGCACAAGGGCATGGTACTCAATATTTTGTTTCCAGCTGTCCAACGGCCCAAAGTTCAAATGAGTGGTCATGCCCCAGTTGGACCTGATTCGCTCCCACGAATAGTCCCGACCACGCCTCCTGTTCCGTGACCCCGGGGCCTCTCTGACTTCATATTTGCGCAAGTGTCCGCCGCTGGCAACTCAAGGGCGAGGCATGGCCCGTTCTGGAACGCAGTGAATGGCTGGACCGTGTTACTTTACCCAACAGCGAGATGTCTAGCGAGTTGTTAATCAACCGCTTTTCAGACCGTGTAACAAATCACACCTCCGAATACCTGGTGCATATATTGTGAGATGCTTAAAAACGGAGCAGCAGAGACAAGGCACGAACACACATTTCGTATAAACATTGTCATTGTATCAGACGAGAGCTGCAGTAGGGGGCGATGTGCTGTCAGCCGCGTAATGAATTTATAAGCTAAGTTCCACACGTTTTGAAAGAGTGAGTAACAACTGTTCCACGAGTAATGAATAGCTGTGTTCAGCAATCTGCACACCGGGACGAGAGAGAAAGACAGTCAACGAGAGCGAGAACGTAACATGGCTACTCCGACGTAAACATATGGTCGCATGCAAACTCGTACTCTTAACAGGGAGCGGGAGATCGTATCAAATTCGGGCGGTATTTGGAGCCAATGCTCTGTCAGCTAGGTAACGAATATATAAGTTCACATTACACGCAGTCATAAGGACTATATCTTTTTGAACCAGAGATTCTAATCTAATAACCAGAGATTCAGCCTTGCTCGAAGGAATTACTTAAAATTAATGATTCAAGATTTAACCATTTAACTCTTTTTTTAAGTAACGAAGGAAAGAACAGTTTAGCATTGCGTTATCTTTCTTCAGGTATGCGATCATTCCACCGGGAGATCAACACCGCATACTTTCACGTTAACGGCACAAAACTGTCGTATTTGCAGAGTTAAAACGACAGAATTTGTTAGGAATTTAGGTGATTCAATTTCATAGCGGAGAGCAGTAAAAACGTAGCATGAAATTGAAATATACTTTTCAAAAGTTGTTTCTGTTTTACAGATAATATCCAGGAGAAGTACATACGAGGGTGAGTCAAATGAAAACCTTAAATTTTTAATAAATAATCAAAATTTCGCGCCGTTATCCTGAAAGTTTTTTTTTTTTTATGTGGCTTTAGCCATAGGCTAATACAGCCAGTAACATCATATAATACATTCAACTGATTATGAATTACACTTTAAGCACATATGACATACACAGAGAATCTTGAGAACATTTTCTTGCTCGATGCATTGAATATCCCTTTGTTGTTATATTCTATTTTTTGTCTGTATTACGTATTTGTGCATTTCTTTTATTGCTTTCAGCGATGGTGAGGATAAGACTTGTATTAGGTCTGCTATGTCCTTGATTTTAAGTTCGCCTTCTATTATCTCTTGCCTTATGTTCCTATACTGCTTGCATCTTAAAAGGAAGTGATATGTATCTTCCACATCGTCGCATTGTTGGCATTTCGGGTTGTCCACGATCTTCATAGTGTACATTCTGTCTCGTAGGAGTGCGTGTCCTGTTCTCAGTCTACTTATTGTTTTAATCTCACTTCTGTTTATTTTAAAGGGCGCGTACCATAGTTTGTGGTCTGGTTCCCCTGCTATGGTTCTGTACCAGAGGCTCTTGCTCGGTTCTTCTTCTACCCATCTTCTTTTCCAATCCTTCTTCACTATTTGTGTGATTGTGTGGTTGTAATCGGTGTAGGGGATGGGTATCTCCTCTATATCTGCAGCATTTAATTGTCCCCGTGCTATGGCATCCGCCGCTTCATTTCCTCTTACGCCGACGTGCCCTGGGATCCATTGTAGTTTGACTCTTCTTCCCTCCGTTGTTGCCTTGATTATTTGCCTGGCTGCCTCAAACGCTAGGTAGTTTTTGCACGTGCCTCTGGGGATTCCTTTTATGGCCTGTAGGGCGCTTTTAGCATCCGAGCAGATGACTGCCTTAACAATACCCACTTCATTTATGTACTTGATTGCTTTTACTATCGCTATAATCTCTGCTGAAAATATGGACATTGGGGTTGGTAGTCTGTACGCCTCATGCATTTCTAGCGCCATGTCGATGAACGCTGCTGTGGTGGATTCCTCGTTCTCTCTTGATCCGTCGGTAAATATTTGTCTCCATCCTTCCCATCTTGTGTTCAAGGTTTGCAGGGACAGCTGCTTTATGATTTCAATATTTTGTTCCTTCTTCTTTGATACATCTACTGTCAGTTCTGTGTATACATGTTGATCCATTTCCATCCTTGGCCACGGTTCTCGTTCTCTATACATATCGTTGATCTCAGAGGTTGCTATGTTCCATCGGTTAGTTATTTCCCAGTATGTTATGAGACTTGGGCTCTTATGTAATTTTTGGGGTTTTGCTGTATATTCATGCACCAATGTACGCACTTTTCTCCCCAGAGGATGGCTGGTGTTGGTCCTTACTTTTGTCCAGAATTTTAGGCCCAATTTCTTCCTTCTTAATGATAGGGGCGGCGTTGCCATTTCCACTTCCATTGCCATGACTGGCGTTGTTCTTAGAAAGCCGCCCGCTATCCTCAAGGCGGCAGATTGTACGGTATCCAGTTTTTTAAGTGTGGTCGTGGATGCAGTTTCATATAGGAATCCACCATATTCAATTTTGCTTCTTATTAAGGCGAAGTATATCTTTCGCAGCTGTCGGGGGTCCGTGCCTCTGTTTGGTGTAGCCAGCGTTTTGTAGATGTTTAATCTTTGTAACGCAGCTTGTCTTGTCTCTTCTATGTGTCTTTTCCAGGACAGCTTTGTGTCCAGCCACATGCCTAAGAACTTTGTTTCCCTAACTACTTCCATATGCATTCCGTCTATGCAGATTTTGAAATCCTCATTTGCAAACTGTCTTTGCGTGAAGATTCCTACTTTGCTTTTCTGAATGGATAGATCCGTCCCTCTCTCCTTCAAGATGTTTCGTGTCTCCTTCACTTGTTCTTCAAGTATGGTTCTAGCCTTCTCTTTGTTTGGGTGGGTCACATATACTACGAAGTCATCCGCGTATTGTGCATATGTTGTTAGGCTTCTCAACCGGTTGAACGTTTTTGTAGTATATATGTTGAACAGTGTGGGACTCGAGGGATCTCCTTGGGGTAGTCCCTGATATACGTGACGAGCAAGTATCTCTCCTTCTGCTGTATATAGTATATTTACTCTATGCTCCAAGTATCTAGTGTACCAGTTGACTATTTCTCTTGGCAGACCCATGTTGTCCAAGGTTTCTTGGAGTATGTTGATCTGAACGTTGTTATATGCGTCCTTGATGTCAAGGAAGGCCGCAAGTAGATAGTTTCCTCTAGCGTAACTTAGTTGTATGTCCGTGACTAATGTTGTTATGTTGTCTAATGTACCGGAATCCCATTGTTCTGCTGTCCAGTTTTTTGTGGTGCTCGATGAACCACTGCATTCTGTTTTTGATCATTATACTCATTATCTTTGCAAGACAGGATAGTAGTGAGATGGGTCTGTATGATTCGCTTTTAGTTTTATCCTTGTTCACCTTTAGGATTGGTATGATCAGGACATTTCTCCACTGTTCTGGCACATATGTTGTTGCCAACATGTCATTATACAGTTCCAGTAACTTCTGTTTCGCTCTTGGTGGAAGTTTTTCTATCATGGAGTATGTTATGCCGTCTAGTCCGGGGGCCGTATCTTCCTTTTTTATTGCACATTGTAGCTCTGACATTTCAAACTTGTTGTGATTTGGTCTTTTTGGCTGAGTGTCTCGCTTTATAGCAGAGTCCACGCTTCGTTCTAGCGGGACGTACGAGGGCGCAGTCAGGGCCAAAAATTGTTCCGCTGCTTCTTTGTTGCTGGTGATCCATTTAGAGTTCGTTTGGCTTCCTTTAAACCATCTTAGCTTCTTCCACATTTCTTGAGGCGTGATTCCATATTTGATGTTGTCGCAGAACTCTTCCCATCCTTTCCTTTTAGCTCTTCTTATGACTGTCCTAGCTTCCACTATTGCCTTCCTGAGCGTAGCAAATTTGTCCACTGTCGGACACTGTCTATATGCTTTGATGGCTAAGCGTCGTCTAGCTATGGCTTTGGAGCATTCCGCTGTCCACCACGGTTTCCTTTCTGCGGAAGTCTTCTCCTTGCTTTTGGTCAGGGGTATGCATTCTTTGGCTGCAGATGTAATTATTCCCTCGAAGTTATTGTATCGTTGCTGTAATGGGCCATCCTCATCATTCTCCTGTTCCATTAGCATATTTATCTTCTCCTGATATTGCTCCCATTTGGCTCTTTTGCAGTTCCATGAGGTCCTTTCTGGCTCGTGGTTAAGTGTGCTTGGTGCATCTACCGTCATTTTTATAACGAAATGATCGCTGCCCAGGGTGTCCTTAAGTATCTCCCACGTTGTTTTTTGTCTGAGGTTTGCAGATACTATAGATATGTCTGGCGACGATCTTCTTTGATAAGGTGTTCCTATTCTGGTTCCAGGTTCATTATTGAGCGTGGTAAATGTGGAAAGCTTGAGCTCAACTCGATCCTGAAAGTCGGTAAGCGTGCTACAAGCAGCGTGCAGAATTGCCTGTAGGTGGCAGCATAGTGCAGATGTACAAATACCGTCGCAGTATCAGTATAAAGATGGCTGCCCCACTTGAGACTTGCACCAGGGAAGAACAGCGTTCTGTTGTTCGGCTTTTGAGTAGTGAATGTGTGAAAACTATTGAAATTCATCGAAGAATGAAGGTTCAGTACGGTGATGCATGTTTGACACAGCAGCAAGTCTATGAATGGAGTAGGAAGTGGAAGTTGCTCCTCGTCCAAGTCAGGCACAACGAGTTGTGACTGCACAGAACATTGCAGCAGTTGAAGCCATAGTGATGGAAAACCGCCGAGTGACACTGAATGACATTGCAGCATGGTTAAACATTAGTCATGGTTCAGCACACCACATTGTGCATGATGTGCTCCAGTTTCACAAAGTGTCTGCAAGATGGGTGCCACGGCAGCTGACTCCTGAAATGAGAGAACTACGTGTTGATGCTTGTGAAGAACTTCTTCGGCACTTTGAACGAGAAGGTGATGGCTTCCTTGTAAGAATCGTTACTGGGGACGAAACCTGGGTTCACTTCCACCAACCGGAAACGAAATGAGCGAGCAAGGAATGGCGCCATTCCACATCACCAAAACCAAGGACGTTTCGAACAGAACCATCAGCAGGAAAGGTTATGCTGACTCTCTTTTGGGACGAAAAAGTCGTCATTTTGGAGCATTACATGCCTAGAGGGACCACTGTCACCAGTGCATCATACACAGATCTCCTAAAAAATCATCTTCGGCCTGCAATCAAATCAAAGCGACGTGGATTGCTGTCATCAGGTGTCCTTTTGCAACATGACAATGCAAGGCCCCACACTGCCCGTGCAACAGTTGCAACAATCACAGACCTGCATTTTGAGTGTCTTCCTCATCCACCATACTCACTAGACCAGGGATGGCCAACCCGTGGCCCGCGGGCCGCTTGTGGCCCGCGGTAGGTCATTTTGTGGCCCGCGGAGCTGGATCATTAATTCAATATATACGTAAGCTTTGACTTTAAATGGTGATATGTACACTAAGTGAAGTTGATATTCAATCAAGATCACCGCTCGATTGATCTTGCGGGCATGGACAGTGCGGGTGTACAACCGAGCCTTATCACGGCTTATGTTCCTGTAACTTTCAGCGCGTCGGTGGTTCGTCTGACTGATTCATGGAGCGCTTGAGGCGGCTATTGAGCTCCTAGCAGTTAATCTTTCTACCCATAGATGGGAGTATGCTCTTTGCTTTGATTGTTGTATTTGATTCGAAATGCATTGTCTACATTCCATGTGTCTGCTGTACTGTTGTATTTGTGGCGTGTTGTTGTGATCGACTTTTAAGAACAAGTTTCTGTTTTATATAAGTCGTGTGTATGTAAGTATTACTATTGTTAAAAATACGTGATATTTGTGTTGTTGCATCTTTACCGAATATGTCCCCGTTATTATTATTTTTAAGCGTTGCGATTTTAGTAGTTTTTGCATAATACAAGCACTTTATTCATTTCTATTTCAATTAAATAATGGCGTCAAATAGTAAAGATGCTGGATCAAAGAAGCGTAAAGCTGCAGATGAATTGTAAAGTTTTCAGGATAAGTGGACAATTAACTTTTTTTTGTAGAATTTAAAACAAAGCCCATATGCTTAATATGCAAAGAATCTGTTTCTGTATTGAAAGACTATAACATGAAAGGGCATTATGAAATTAAACATGCAAATAAGTTTGATGAGTATCAAGGACAATTTCGATTAGACCAGGTAAATGACTTAAAAAGAAAACTTTCAGCACAGCAACAGATATTCACTAGCACTGCCGCAGAGTCAAAATGCCACGTAAAAGCGAGCTATGCAGTAACTTCAATATTAGCCAAGAAATCAAAGCCGTATTCAGGTGGTGAAATGGTGAAAAAATGTTTGGAGAGCATGGTTGAAATTATGTGACCGGAAATGAAAAAAGAATTTTCAGAAATAAGGCTCTCTCGTCAAACTATTACCAGACGTGTGTAGGACATTGGGAAACATATTGAAGATAATTTGAAAAGCAGAGCGTCGGATTTCGTATATTATTATCTATCATTGGATGCAAAGCTCAGATCTAACAGATACTGCCTAAGTAGCGATTTTCGTAAGAGGTGTTGATATACATTTAAACAAATCAGAAGAATTAGCGGCTCTATATCCACTTAAGAACACTACAACTGCACGCGATTTGTTAGTCAGTTACAGCAACATTAAATCGTTTTTCGTTAAAACTTATCTGGCGTGGCGACGGATGGAGCTCCCGCAATAGTTGGAAAACATGAAAGTTTAGTAAAACTGATTGAAAATGAAACCTGCAAACTTGATAAATTTTCATTGCATTATTCGTCAAGAGAATTTATGTGTCAAGTCTTTAAAAATGGATCATGTCATGAGCGTGGTTATCAAAATAGTCAATTTCATTAGATCGAAGGGGTTGAACCACCGTCAATTCCAAGAATTCCTCAGGCATTTGGACTCTGACTGTAATGACCTTACAATTTATACTGAAGTAAGGTGGCTGTCCCGTGCAAAAATGTTAAAAAGAGTGTTTGATTTGAAGGAAGAGATACAACCATTCTATGCAAGCAAGTTGAAAAGTAACCCAGAGTTTGTAGACATGGCTTGGGTTTGTGACATTGTGTTTCTAGTCGACGTAACTAGCCATTTAAATAACCCGAACTTTCGTCTGTAAGGCAAAGACCAATTGGTTAATAATATGTTTGATGTTGTTGCCGCGTTTCAAATGAAACTTGAGCACTGAGAAAAACAGTTGAAAAATAAAAATTTCACTCATTTTTCCACGCCATCATTGCAAACAGGCGTGACACAGGCGTTGGCGATTAAGGACAGTTCATTGATATCAAACTTGAACCTTGAATTTGAAAACCGATTTCAATATTTCAAAAAACATCATATTCTTTTATATGCATTTTCAACGCCATTCTCCGTTGATATAAATTCATTGCCAGGAAATTTGCAAATGGAATGTGGTGAATTGCAGTGTGACGTACAGCTTAAGGATAAATTCCACCAGAATGGTTTGAAAGAATTCTACAGAAAATATTTGGACAAGGAGAAATAGCATGCATGTTACAAACATGCTTATCGGATGATTTCGCTATTTGGGAACAGCTTTCCAGCTGGATGAACAAGTCACAAAACCGAACACGAATCACCGATATTCATTTGGAGAACTTTATGCGTGTAGCCACAACTTCTCTCGATACCAACATTTATACCCGTAGTTCTGCAAAACAATGTAAAAAGTCGCATTGAGATAGTTGTATATTTAATTATATAATATTTATTTATTCATTAAATATCTATATTTCATTTTAAGCGTTTTTTTAATTAATGAAAATATTAAAGTATTTTTTCGAAGAAAGTAATGTATGCTGCCCGGCAGAGAGTTGTAGTACTAAAATTTGGCCCGGCTGCTGAAAAGGTTGGCCACCTATGCACTAGACCTTGCCCCATGTGATTTACATATGTTTGGACCATTCAAAGAAGCAATGGGAAGAAAGAAGTTCCGTTCTGATGAAGAGGTACGCCACGCGGTGCATGAGTGGTTGCGCGGACTATCAAAAGAATTTTTCTCTAAAGGAATTTATGCACTTTGTATGCGCTGGAGGACTTGTATTGAACGTGGTGGAGATTATGTTGAAAAGTGATACACCTTTGTACCACTTCTGCACAATCAATAATATTTTTAAAAAATATTTAAGGTTTTCCTTTGACTCACCCTCGTATCTGCATTTTACTATTTTACATTGTTTAGTGCTTACGTTATAGTGAACAGTTCAAACGGAGCGTCCATAAACTACGTAGCTCCATTTTGGCGTCCTGTGAGTCCCCCTCCCTTCCCCACGCAGCTCGAAGTGGCTTTTCACTACCTCCCTCTCCCCCCCCCGCCCCCCCCCCCCCCGTGTGGCACGTGGTTTTTTCCCTGTTGATTCCAGAAGACATTTTGTGCTGTTTTCTTTTTGTCAGACTCTTGTAAATTAGATACGGAAATAATTAAATGACGGAAATAAATATTCACACGCTGTTGCATGTTTTTGTACCTTATTTTAACAGTGACAAATAATATGAATGAAAAAAACCACGTAGCTTTGCTCGGAAACCCCCTCCCCCCACGTAACACACCGTAGATTTCCAGCATACCCCTCCCCCCCTTTCACCGAGCCACGTAATTTATGGACGCTCCCAAAGTAAAGTAAAAGTTTGAAAATGGGAAGCTTACTTCTCCCCAATTACATACACGTAATACGAAAAGATTTATAAAAATCACTGAATTTTCTTCTTTATTTTTTCACATCAGATTTAGAGGTTTTCTAATTGGATTTTATTAATTGGTGCACAGCTTTCAAAATTCAGTTAAAGGCATTGTTTTATTACTTACACTAATCTCGAATTTAAAAACTACCAAAAATACAGTTAACAGTATTAAGCAATCTACGTGGATATTTGAGTATATTGAGACTACACATTTACTAATTACTTCTCCCGTCTGCCTCGCTTTTTAGCTGACGAAACATATATTACACATCATACTATATCATCACCTTACACTCCTCACGCAAGTGTAACATATGTATATTAATGGCAAAAGAAATCAAAAGACGAGATCTTAAAGATTTTAACTTCAGATTATTGTTTATGTTTATATAGTAATTTACCGAAACAACCAGGGCGAACGTTTCTATTGA
>JARYHS010003867.1:0-20872 GCA_031002005.1 Vandiemenella viatica
AACAATTCTGTAAGTGTACAATTTTTTTCTCTATATATAAGGTGAATGTATGTTTGTTTGTTTGTTCTTCATACAAATCCACAGTTTTCATCCGATCTCGATGAAACTTTGTACACTTATCCTTTGAAACAAGGAGAAAAATACTGTCTACATTTGGTTGAAAAAATATCTGTATAAATAATACATGTTGTTTTGCAATTTCGAAAAATTACTGAACGGAGATAGACAGACGAGTTGGATGTGTAGGTCTCTGTACTGCCGTTCCGTATGGCGGTCAGATAGCTCAGTGGTTAAAGCGCTTGCTTACTTCTGTTTGGATAGTGGTCTCCGGTTCAAATCTCCGTGGAGGCAAAGATCTTTAAAAATTGTTTTTGATCGTAAGAGTCACGCCTGGACTGTCTGTTATTCGAATTGAATGTTAAACTGTAGATATCATAAATTTAGGGGTGCAATGCGAGGCAAATCGTAGGTAGTCTTGCAATGTTGTAGGTATACATTTTTTTAAGTTAAATTGATCCCTCAGGGGTGATTCGCAGTCAGTGTGTGTGTGATCTGTAGTAATAATACTATAAATGCCGAAGTAAGTCTGTATTTTTGTTACGTTTTGATCCTAAATGCCTATACCGATATTGACGGAATTTGACAAGAAAATCTGTAGGGAGGGCACAGGACATTTTTTTTTTTTTTGGTATGATTAACAGATGTAGTCACGAAATTTTGAGAACTTATGGAATGGTGACAGAGTGGCAGATGTGTATGTTAGTCTGTAATGTTACGTCGGTTACTCAAGGTATGCTTCTGGCGCATTATGTGAGTGTATAATTTGTTAATAAATTTCGTTTAGAGAATAAAACGTATTATTTAGTATAGATGTTGATTTACTCTTTCCTATTACTTTGTGTCTGCTTAAATGTTTCTGGCACCAGTATATTTTGCCTTCTTTTTTGGCATGCCTTGCGGGCGTAAACTGGCCTAAGTTGTTGCTCTAGCAGAGCACGAGCATCTAAAGTTATTAGAACCCAAGAATCGGATGCTCATGCTGAAGAAAGAAGAAAAGACCAAGCTGAAATAAAGCTGCCCTTAGTTAACATCCCCCCCCCCCACATCCCATCACCTTCGTTTGTTTTTCTGTTTTTAAATTTGTTGGAAATTGATTCTCTTCAAGAGACAGGTTCGACGGTAGAATGATATAGTGATGGCTTTCCTGTAATATTATGCCGACTCGGTATTGTTTGGGACCAATCCTTTCTTACAAACCACTTTCTATATTCAATTCTGGCAAAGAGATTCTTAATCCACGCGTACGAAGTTGCGGGTATCAGCTAATCTCATATAATGAAGTCGGTGTCTGTATTTATGCACGGTAACTCCTTTTCAACTAAACAGACATTCTTCAAATTTTGCGGAACGAACCCTATGTAAATATATAGGTCAAGTTCGTAAATCAGACAGATCTGAACAAAAGCATGATAACCTTTGATCATTTTCTAAATATGTATAATTATACATGCTAACGTCACCGAAAGTTGGCGTCATTCGCTGAAGGACTAGCAAGTGCCACAGATGTTACAATCGAGGTTATCACGAAATGAATTGCTGGAATACTTTCATTTAGTTTACTTTTCGTAGCATTTGATTTTAAATTAAATACGTCTATATAGTTGAAAAAACATTTACTGCTGAAAAAAGGTGAAATTAAATTGTACTTTCAGATTGGATGAAGTCCTTCCTCTTGTTACCATTTTTTTCAATCACTACTATCACACTGCTTGGCCATTTTTAGATATTTATGTTAGACATCAGACTTGTGGTTAAAGTTATTAAAAAAAAGTAGGTGATTTTTTTATTACCCTTATTTTAATGTGAGAATTAAAGTTCATATTTCAGCCAGATCAGGTCAAGACATTCGACCGTAAAACAGAAAACTAGTCTATATTCGTGACCATACTCAAAAAACTGTCGCAGGATTACACCTGAAGTCCGCATGACAGGATATGATCTTCATGATGTAACCCCACGGTTTACCATTATTTCTACAAAAGAGATAAAATGTTGCTATTATTCTATTTTCTCACAAGGGGATAGAGAAGCACGCATGCTATAACAGCAAAACCCGTGCCACTTCCCTTAATGGATTCTCGTGTACCGGCTCCGGTTTAATTAGTGTGACCTTTTCACAAATATTGGACACGCCCGTTGTGCTCGCTTGCTGAAATTGAACCATTACTTCATGCCAAGGCTTATGGCTCGGCTGGTTAAAGATATACGTATCTTAGTGTTAATAAGTATTAGAAACTTTAGAGCCCTGGTGTATATTGGTTAGCCCAAAGCTTGAGGAATATTTCAATTAGGCTACAATCGATGATTCACTCTCATAATGCATTATGGAAGCAACCATTCTCTAATATACTGTTGCTGTTTTGTAAGCAAGTATTCGATACGTCCGGCATTTTTCTCCCAAACCGAAATGATTTGGCAATGAATTCGGGTTAAATTCTGAGTAAAACTAGGAAAATATTTAAAGTAGTCGATCAAGATATTTAAAATGGCATAGCGGGATTCGAATGTGGATCAGGCTACAACGAAGATACAAGTAGTTAAAACCACCAAAAAGAAATTACAATATCAATCCAACGTTGAAGTCACTATGACCTTTTTCATCCATGAGAGAGAATGGGAGACTATAATCATCAACCAATTAAAACATCTAATTATGTAGCCTGTTACAGTCATGAACCCATATTATACTCAACGGTCTTCTGCAGGTTATGATATCCTAGACATCAAATAAGATATAATTAAAAGTATTTACCTTAAACGTAGCTTTTCTTTCATCCGAAGACTGCATGGAAAAATTAGAGAAGGCTATAAGACATACCGAGCGTGGTGGTGTAACGGCTAGCGTTCTGGCCTCGCATTCGGGAGGATGGCGGTTCGAATCCCCGTCCGGGCATCCAGATTTGGGTTTTCCATGGTTTCCCCAAATCACTCCAGGTGAATGCCGGGATGCTTCCTTCAAAAGGCCATGGTCGAATTCCTTCCCATTCCTTGCCCCCCATCCTTTCCCGTCTCTAAAGACCTAGTTGTTATAGGAGACGTTAAGCAGTTTAAAAAAAAAAAAAAAAAAAGCTTAAGACACAGTAAAAATGGAAAATCAGCGGGCCTGGATGACATCACAACATATAAAATTAAGCACTTTGTTCTAACAACAAAGAAGTGGATCCTTCAGCTCTTTAACAACTGTATGAGCAGATATCAAATTCCAAAGATATGGCGGAAGAGCCGATTGATTGCCTTGCTTAAACCTGGCAAAGAAGGAAACAATCCAAAGAATTTTAGACCAGTTGCACTTTTATGTCACCTTTACAAACTTCTTAAACCGGCTTTACCTGTAGTTGATCCTTTGCTTATTCCTGAACAAGCTGGATTCCTCCCGGGTAAAAGCTGCACAGGACAACTACTAAATCTCACCTAGTTTATAGCAGATGGATTCGAAGCTCGTAAGGTAACAGGAGTGGTATTTTTTGATTTGTCAGCAGCGTATGACAACGTCAACCATCAGCTACTAATAGTCAAATTCTACAACCTGATCAGGAATTTCAGTCTTAGTAAGTTCATTGATACTCTCCTGCAGAATCGCAGATTCTTTCTTGACTTCCTAGGACAGCGTAGCCGTTGGAGATTACAGAAGTATGGTATACCCCAAAGCCATTATAAAATATATATATATATATATATATATATGCAGGGTGTTACAAAAAGGTACGGTCAAACTTTCAGGAAACATTCCTCACACACAAACAAAGAAAATATATTATGTGGACATGTGTCCGGAAACGCTTACTTTCCATGTTGGAGCTCATTTATTACTTCTCTTCAAATCACATTAAACATGGAATGGAAACACACAGCAACAGAACGTACCAGCGTGACTTCCAACACTTTGTTACAGGAAATGTTCAAAATGTCCTCCGTTAGCGAGGATACATGTATCCACCCTCCGTCGCATGGAATCCCTGATGCGCTGATGCAGCCCTGGAGAATGGCGTATTGTATCACAGCCGTCCACAATACGAGCACGAAGAGTCTCTAACATGGAAAGTAAGCGTTTCCGGACACATGTCCACATAACATATTTTCTTTGTTTGTGTGTGAGGAATGTTTCCTGAAAGTTTGGCCGTACCTTTTTGTAACACCCTGTATATTTTGTAAAAGTGTGATGAATCTCGCGAGCCGGAAATATATTCAAGGCGGGCCGCGGGTTAGCCACCCCTGGTTTAGAACTTTATCGAATCAGCCAAATAGATTCCATCTCTGTGTATGTATGCTCGTATGGGCCATCTAGGACCACGTTAAGCCTTTATTTGGCTACAATTTGTTATGGAAGTGTACACATCAATGTTACTACTAAGGTTTTTAGCCCTACGGGATACCAACAGTCTAACGTGGGAACCGAACCACGGAAGCGTTCTGGCGTACTTCACATTACACAGTAAGCTGTGCGAGACGTGGAGGTCGGTATAAGGGCTTATCAAAATCCCTGCCGAGACAAGTATTCGAACCGGAGACCTTTCGATCTCCAATAAAACGCCTTGACCACGGAACCACCAGGCCGCTCTCCATCTTTGTATATAATACGCTGAGTATAGCAGTGCAGTCTGCGCAGTCAATGATCAAACTCGCGCAGTCTGTGTACTGGGTATCGTCTCCACCAGCCAGCCAGGGCCGGCGCGAGGATTCTTGGGCCCCGGATAACCATTCTTAGGCCTCCCCCCCCCCCCCCCCCCCCCCGCCCCCCCCGCTCCCCCCCTCCCCCCCCTCCTCTCCCCCCCCCTCCCCCCTCTCTCCCAGGAAATTTTTTACTTTCCACTTTGATTTTTTGGATAAAGTCAGAAGATTTTAATACAAACATGTTCAAAATCATTGTGATCGTAGGCTTCCGCGGCCAGAGTCAGTTGATTCTTAGCTGTCCGGGTGGCGCCACGTCATATTTCTTGTAGCCGACGTTTCGGCCCTCATTCTGTGATCATCTTCCAGGGTCGAAACGTCGGATACAAGAAATATGACGCAGTGCCACCCGGACAACCAAGAATCAAATGTTCAAAATCATTGTTCCAGAATTTAAAAATTGAGTTTGATATCTATTTACTTAGACACCCAGGCCGGTTGGCCCTTTTGGTGGGCCGGGTCCGGGGCACTTTTGCCCTGCTTACCCCTCCCTAACGCCGGGCCTCCAGCCAGCCAACGGGAGTCGTACATACATCCAACATATCTCTACGTCATCGTAGAGCGCAAGATCCAATATCTCGGTCCACCAAGCGATGTCTCACTTATAACGACAATTTCCTCATCTTCGCATTTACCACATAGTAACCAATCGGTGTTCGGTGATCCGCAACCTAGGGCCATTATCGCAAATTAAAACATCCGGTGTTACACAACCTACGTCCTAAAGTCGATATCGGTGTTTAGAAACCTGTGAAGCAGATAAAATAAAACAATTTTTTTGTTAATTCCATAAAAATTTATTCAGTTGTCTAGAACCACGCAAACAGTCAATAAAACATCATCATATAAAATATTGATTTGATATTACCTCAAGTTGACTCTAACTCTTGTCGAAATACCCATTTCTTTTACGAACGTGAGGTTTTCAATTATACGGTCTTTGAATTTTTTAATTAATTTGGAGTTCTCGTTGTTTACTGACATGCGTGGGCTACAACGTAACTGTGTTGTGCGATTAATTTTTAACTTTGTTTACACCTAGATGTCTCGCAGTACTTCTAGTACTAGCCAAATATTCGGGTGGACGTGATAAAATTGCGAATTATAATGTGCATGGAACGATTCATGACCGTTGTGCGGGGGATTGCAGTTCACATGAAGCCCACATTTCAGGAGGAAAGGGGCACAATATTATATAACATTGTAATAAGTAGATGGTGAATTCCACACACTCAGGGGCGCTGGGAGCATAGAAAATGTTTCAGGAACATAGCACAGTGCAAGATACCGTACCATTTGAACCATTCTCCCACCTTAAAATCCTTGCTCAGATATTCACGGGCGACTCTTCCCATATTTTTTTTATTTTTCGGTACCACGATGATAAGTAACGTTGTGTGATAATGCGATGAAGAGTAGGGAGAACAGAACTATGATCCCGTGTTTACCTTCTCCGGGTTGCGAATCACCGTACGACTCTTTGTTTACTTGGGTAGCAAAACATCGGATCAATCTGACCACCGAAAACAATAGCAGTTTGCGAATCACCGCACGCCCTAACCAACGAACTATCACCACAATTCACCGAAAGCAAATTAATTTCGGTAACGGCTTTATTTGGATCACGTCATATTAAATTGTTTCATGAGTATCCCAAAGTTAATTGCTTGTGATTTGCTAAAATTTTGCTTATTCACTTTAGTTTCTTTGATAAACAGTTTGTTCCTTAAATAAATATTCAAAGTTCTTGAACCCATCACGGAAAATAATGTTTATAAATGATGAGGGTAATTTCTTATGCAAATCATGAGGTTTTTAATTCATTTGTGACTATATTGTCCCCGGCCTGTTCCTTCACTCATGTCACTGATGTGGTTGTCAAAACATTAATTGCTATTCAAAAACCTTTTGAAGATAATCCAGTGGCACCCAACCAAATATTAGCCTTAATGCAGACACAATGATAAGCCGTGAGAAGGAATTACAATATTTGATCAGAATAACATGAACACTTTGCTGAAGTTTACTGGAAAACTATGGCGATCTTTCTCGAGTTCGCGATTTACTTAAAAAAAAAAAAAAACTAAATGTGCTGATCGTTGTGTTTTGAATATCAGTGTTAGATGTTTCTGCCAATTAAATTTAATGTTGGGCACCATTGAAAGTTTCTCCAAAAAAATTAGTAAAATTTATTAAAACTTATCATGAAGTTACGCATGGAAAATTACAATGATAAAAGGATTGGATCTGGATGATACTACAGCGGTAAGTAAATCCCAGTCAAATTAAGAATACCTAGCGGTTTATTGCCGCCTTTCAATAGAAAAGCAAAATTACTCGTTTACTGAAATCCAAATGTATGTTAAATATTTTCCGATTTGACAGCGGTCAGATGTTCTCTGCAGTCACTGATATTAACTAGAGAAGACTGCGTCGTGTCGATTGTATCCGTACAGTAGACGAAAGAAGATTCACTTTACCAACGCATATCATTTTTGTAGTCTTCACGGGTGTGCAGCCGGATGGTGTTTTGAAAACACGACGTTTAGACAACCAGCTCGTTTGTCTTCATCAGGTTTCCGGTGTCTGCAGGCTGACGAAAGCTGGCAGTCACCGCGTAGACTGGCTTAGCGTCATCGGTATGGCTTACGCCATCTAGTTGTTGCAGTGCCAGGGAGGACCCTATGACTGCTATCGGTAATGCTTTTATGGAATTGGCGTTTTGTTTAAATCTTCAGTTGTTGTAATTGTCTGTAGTTAAGCTTGGTCTCGACGTGGCATCAAAGCGGTGATCAGCTGCGTGAGCAGCGTGACCACCACCGTGAGCTGGTCGCTGGGTCCGGTGCGGCAGTGGCACTGGTCGGCAGGTCGACCTGCTCGGCGGCCAGCAGGCTGCCGACTGGACCCAGGATGATGATGATGATCATGGAAGTTTGTGTCGCCATGGCGGCACGGGACGCTATTGGGCATTTCCTGCCCCTCCGTCCCTGTTGCTTGATATGCGATGGAGTAATTAATGCGAAATATAGTGGAGACCAGGGTCTGGGAAGCACCCTTACACATCCATGACACTCCCAGTCGCACCCCGCCAGGCCCGCGGAGCCATCAGTCGCATCTATGGGTGGGATGGGGGGGGGGGGAATTTTGGAGTGATATTTTGGATAGTGGGATACTGTTGATAATTGTAGAAGGGAGAGTAAGAGTAAAGAGGAAGACTGCCACCGCAGAATAATTGTCATATAGTTGTCATGTCAGTCGAGGTTAAAGGTTTTGCGTGCGTCTGTTTTCTGTAGTTGAAGCAAGACTATAAGTTATTATATTATTAAATCTTTCCATCGTGCAAATGCACAGTGACTTAGCTTTTTATGGTGCTGGCCCACCGAGCAGAAACCCGTTGCCCCAGCAGTGGCTTCCCGTTTTCGTTGTTGTGTGTGTAGTAGTGGTGACCTCCATCGCGCCACACGGTCCCATATGGGGCCCGTTTCGCTCCGGGGGTCACTGTTCACGGCTGTTTATGTTGTGGTGTGGTGTAGCCGGAGTAGGGTTGTTGGATGGGGGAGGGGGGGCTGTCAGTTGTCGCTGCAGTTCGTCCAGTAGGGGTCTGAAAGCGGGCCGCCCCACTGCCCGGAGCATGTAGCGGCGGCCAAGCTCCGCGGCATACTCGAACAGCGGAACGACCTCACCTAGGCGATAGGTTGCATTGTTATTGAGGGACAGATGTGTGCGTCTGTAGGCTGTCCTTATGGCACGTCTTTCGAGAATGTCAAGTTGCTTTTGTCTTGTCCTGGGAGGGTGGAGCAGGATGGGGTGGCCATATGTTATGTATGTTCGAATCAGTGCTTTATATAGTATCATGATAGTGTTGTAATTGCAGCCTGTCCGGAGTCCTCGGAGCAGGCGCAGTGTCGCTAGTCGTCTTTTGGTCTCATTAATTATTTTGTCATATTGGGCGATGTATGTCAGTTTGCTGTCGAGTATAATACCGAGGTAGGTGGCGGTGCGTTTGAATTCTACGGGCCTGCCGCAGACGTAGATGCGCTTTTCGCGCAGCTTACGCTCCGGCAGGCGCTGCTTTTTAAAAACTATTAGTTGTGTTTTGTCTGCGTTAAGTGTGACTCGCCACTTACAGCACCACTGTTCAAACGCAAAGATTGACCTCTGCAGTGCTGTAATGGCGAGATTGTATCTTGTGTGAGTTGCCCAATATGAGGTGTCGTCCGCGAACAAACCAAGCCCGGCATTGGGTCCTACCGGTCGCGGAGTGTCCCTAGCATAAATAATATAGAGTAGGGGAGAGAGCGGTGAGCCCTGTAGGACGCCTGCGTTAATTTCAAAGGGTAGGGAGAATCCTCCCTGGAGCTTAACCCTTGCTTTACGGTCGCTAAAGAAATTTACTAGCCATCTGCAGGCTTGGGGTGGTAGGTTTAATCCAATCAGTTTGCGCCGTAATCCATCGAGCCAGACCGTATCAAAAGCCTTCCTTACATCCATAAAAGCCATGGCAGTTGATCGATGCGTGGCTAAAGCTGTTTCGACCACGTTCGCCACCCTGAGGAACTGGTCGGTGATGGCGTAGCCTGGGCGGAAGCCGAATTGCTCCGCCGGAAGCAGATTATTGTTGTTGAGGTATATATGGAGGCGGCTGACGATGATGCGCTCCATTAGCTTGGAAAAACTGGAGGTCAGGCTGATCGGCCGGTAATTATTCGGGTTTGTCTGGTCCTTGCCAGGCTTAGGGAAGAGTAGGACGTGCGCTAGCTTCCAGTTTCTTGGCAGGTATCCAATAGTGTAGCTAGCGTTGAAGATTCGAGCAAGGTGATAGTGGAATATCGGTGGGGTATTTTTTAGGGCGAAATTGGGTATGCTGTTGGGTCCTGGTGCGGTGTTTAATATGCCGCGCTATTTCCTGCGGAGTGATTTCATATGTTAAAGGATCTGAGTTGTCTGGTTCAATGGCTCTGGGTATTGGGTGTGTCAGGTGGTAGTTTAGGAGTAGGAGGTTTTCAGTTTCTGCTTTGAAGTTGGCGTCGAAGTTCGGGGAGTCGGGTGGTTGGTGGACTGTTATTAGGTGTTGACGAAACAGCTCGCATTTTTCGTCGACATTTGAGAGGATAGTTCCGTCCTTGTGGAGGGGATAGGTGGCTTGCGGGGATTTGCCGGTCAGCCTGCCCACAGCCCTCCAAAAGCTTTTGGGGTCGTTTCTATTCTGCTCGTCCAGTTGCTGGCAGTAACTTGTCCATTTCATTCCCTGTGTTGAGCGATGAGTTGTTTAACCTCTCTGGCCAGTCGATTATACATGTTGCGGTCTGCCAGGTCATTTGTTCGCGACCAGCGGCGGTGTGTTGCCCTCTTTTCTCTGATTTTATTTAGGATATTTGCGGGAAGCTGGTCCGGAGCTCTGCGGGGCAAAGGAACAGTCGGTACAGCTGTCTCAATGGCAGCGTGTATGGCACTCTCCAGCACATCACTATATACATCAACATCGGCGGCCGTTTCAAGCGGTATTGCTCTCAAGTTCGGCAGCTCGCTTGCCCGACGCGATGGTATTCGTCCCAGTTAGTCGCTCGCCACTTGCGTACGGCAGGAGGCGCGGCCGCTGCAGCTTGCGCCGCAGCTGGCATCAGCGCCCAGCGCGAGATGACAGGCAGGTGGTCTGAGCCAAGGTCGGGGCCGGTCACGCACTGCGTGACGCAGCGCGCTAGCGGCGGCGTTGTTATGACCTTGTCCGGGCTCGTAGCATGGACGGCGAGCCCTCTCGGCGCGATGCGGGTGTGGCCCTGCACCGGGACGTTACGGAGTCTCGTCGCTGTTAGGGTGTCTAGTAATTGTCTACCACGAATTGACGTGTAGCGGTCTCCGAGGGCGAGGTGGTGCGCGTTAAGGTCTGAGAGGATAATAGGGTGCTCATAGGACTGATTGATGTGACGGAGTAGTTCATCTGGGAAGGGGGAATTGGGAGAGGAGTATATGCTGCATATAGTGAGCCGCCGGCGTCCGGCCTGCACCTGGACTGCAGCGACCTGGTACCGATCGAACGCAGGGTCAGTCACCTCTACAGCGGGGAGAGTGGATTTGTACAGGATGGCGACACCCCCCACCCCCCGGTCGCCGTCCCGCCGCAGTATTCGGTATCCATAGGCGCTCAGCCTACTGCCGGGTGTCAGGCGGGTCTCGTTGAGGCTGATGATGTCTACCTTTTCTTCTGCTGCAAGATTTTCAAGCTCCACGCGCCTGTCCCGAACCGACCGAATATTGACGTGCATTATAGTGAGTGGTGCTGCCCCTAGGGGATTAGCCATTGTTGTGTTCAGATGTCCCGCTGCTGTCTGTCTCTGCTGTATCGCTGCTTTCTTCTTCGCAGTTTTTCGTGTCGGAGTTTTCCGGGAAGGAAACCTCGGTGAATTCTTTGTGGCCTGGAGGTCTTGCATGGCATTTTTCTGCTCTGTTTTTTGTTGGTGGTGCTGATGGTGGGTGCTGTTGGTTCTGTGTTGTGGCAGCGGTTGCTGGCACAATTAATTTTATTTGTTTAGAGAGGCGATCTATAATTTTTGTTAGACTGTCGACCTTTTCCTCGAGTCGCGCTATGCGCTGCTCGAATTCGGATTTAGTATTGGCGACATCTTGTGTTGGTTCTGGCTGGCTGGACGGGCTTTGAAGAATGTGCTGAGTTTAGGCTCTGCTCTATTGGTTTAGCTACCTGACAGAAGCTTTTTTCCATGGAGTACCTGTGGGGGCTGTATGTTGTCTTGTCGCGTTGGCAGGCATGGAAAAGTTTCTTCACTAATTTGGATCGGCTCGGGTGGGCTTTGAGGTTGTGGCTGTTGGGGAGGTGCTGTTGCTTCTTTGGGATATTTGGGGCAGCATACTTGGCCAGTAAAATGTTCACGACTGTCGCATGTGGCGCAGTAGGGGGTTCCTAGAGAATAGTTGGTATGTGTACAGCCTTGTGAAAAGTTGCCCATACCACACGTGAAGCATTTCGGTTTTCCCTTGCATTTGTTGGCAGTGTGGTTATATTGTTGGCATTTTCTGCAAGGCAGATGTCTCTTCCGTTCTGTTGATGCCTCCACACTATATTGGCGTCCCGCAATGATAATATGCCCTTGGCTCATTGTGAAGTCATACGCCTTCACGTCGTGCCAGACGAGCCTAACCATATTTCGATTGTGGTCCCCGTTTTTAATGCGGAAAACCTGCTGCACCCCATTGTTTTGGAGGGCCTGCAAGATGTCTTCTTCTGCAATTAGTGGGTGTATACGTAGAACAACACAGGTTTTGGCTGGCTGCTGTTGTTCCTCACGGGGTTTTTTATTGGGTTTGTAATCTGTGACCGTGAGTGGAGTGTATTCAGATTCTGCTCCGAAGTTTGACGGGGGTATTGCTTCGAGAAATTTTGGCTCTGTGCTCGGTCTTCTGGAAACGCAAGCAGAGGGCGTTCTCCTCTGTGAGGTAGTTACATCTGGGAGGAGGGATGTTTACTTTGTATTTTCCCAAGACAACTTGGACTCTGATGTGATTTAGCATGTTGGGGTCAGCTTTGCTTATAAGCAGGGCTTCATTGATTTCAGTTGGGTAATTTCTTTTGGCGATATTGTTTGCTACTGGGGTGCTTGCAGCCAGTGGTGCTCCTGGCGAAGCAGGTGACGACTGGTTACTATCTGTGGTGGATGTTATGTCGGGCTCGGATGGACCCTGTTCGCTGGCGGGTGTTTTTGGCCCGCCAGAACGGTTTGGCGAGCTGTTGGGGGAGCCACTGGCGGGGGCGGACTGCTTTTCTTTGTGTTTCTTCCTTCCCTTGCTTCCCATGTCCCACGTCAGTAAAGTCTAGGTCAATTAGTCCTGACAGATAAAAGGAGGATAGACTAGTAAGAGTAGAGCGGGCCTGCCTCTGGACGCGCGAGCTGATCCGACGTGAACGGGGCTCTGACGTCCAAATACCCTAACTCTAACGCTAGGTGGGGCTACTCCCCAACCACAGAAAGAAGAGAAACAGAAAGAAGAATTTTCTGGTGGCGAAGGATAGCGCTGCGCGGGTGACGACTTTGCTTTTTTAGATAACCGCACAGCGCCAAGGATGGGAGGGGGGAAGTTTGTTGTCGGTGCTACTCGTTGATTTGTTTACCGCCACGGACGCAGCCAGAGCACACAGCAGGCAAGGCCGGTCTGCAGGCAGCGACAGCTCGAAAAACGGCAAAAAACAGTGTTCCCTTCTTTATTACGAGCTGAGAGAGGAGTAGCGATCCGTCCGCTGCGCCAATCCCAACTCGAATGACTGGACCCAGGAGCAGCACAGCACCAATTACTGCCTTTTCTTAGAGGGCAGGTGGAGGTGGAGGATATTGTCCGAAGACATTGCCTCCAAAAGTATATGGATGGTGCAAATCTTCACTGTTGGAGTGGCTTCACGGTGGTGTATATTATTTGATTAAATTTAATGGTCTCTTATGACGATCAATTGTTGTATCATAGCGAGCGATATTGTGGACTTCAGGGTTTTTGCTTCTATGTGTACTTTTGTAGAAAACTTCGGCTAGTTGTTTGAACCTGTCGTGAAGATATGGAACTCCAGTGGCTTCATGGAGTGCATAGGTTGGAAAACTGGTTGGAAGATGTAGAGCTCTCTTCAGTGCCCTGTTTTGTATTGTTTGTAATCTGAGTATATGGCTGTCAGCAGCGTATGCCCACACTGGACAGGCGTACTCAATAATTGGTCTTACAAGGGTGGTGTATATCTTAATGCCAGTACTTGGGGCTAGATTATTGTTTTTGTTAAGCAGCGAGTATAGGCTGTGAAGCCTCATGCTTGCTTTCCTGCGGATGTCATTAATATGGGCTTGCCAGGTGAGTCTCCTGTCTAGCAACACTCCTAGATAGCGTGCAGTAGCTGACCAGGGTATGTCGTTACCATGAAGGTGAAGAACGGGGTCCGGTTGACGTTGCCGACGGGGCCCAAGTCTTTTGCTGATGATTATTGCCTGTGTCTTGGCTGGGTTAATATCAATTCTCCATCTCCGGGCCCAGCTCTCTGTTACCTGGAGGACTTCCTGAAGACGGCGAATGGCTAAAATTTTGCTGCGGCTGGCTGCGAGGTAAGCGGTATCGTCTGCGTATGTTGCGACCAAAACACCATTGGATGTGGGGACATCAGCAGTATATAATGAGTATAAAGTCGGGCCCAAAACAGAGCCTTGGCTTTCACTATTCTTACACTTGAGAAGGCTCTGTCGACTCGAACACTGAAAGTGCGATCTGTCAGATATGATCTTATTAATTTCACGTATGGTCCCGGGATACCCTGCTCATATAGCTTAAGTAGGAGGCCCGAGTGCCATACGGAATCAAATGCTCGTGAGATGTCAAGCATCACCATGGCACAGTATTGTTTGTGGTTGAATGCTTTTGTGACAGCTTCTGTTACTCTCATCAGCTGCTGAGTAGTTGAGTGGTCGCGCCGAAATCCTAGCTGGTGATTTGGTAAGGCTGTTGTGTCCTCAATATGAGTGGACAGTCGTTTTAGCAGTAGCCTTTCTAATACCTTGCTGATGGCTGGTAGAAGGCTAATAGGTCTGTAGTTTTGCGGTTGATGTGCGTCCTTCCCACTCTTGTGTATTCCCACAACCACTGCATGTTTCCATCTGTTAGGGAACTGTTGTCGGCGGAGAATGGTGTTGAAAATTTCTGCGAGGTAGACTGAGGCCTCAGGAGGCAGGTGCTTCAAAGTTCTGTTACAGATCTCGTCACGACCAGGAGCTTTGCGAGGGTGGAGATTCTGCAGGCTGTTGATAACCTCTTCAGGGGTAATATCGTCCATTTGAAATTCATCTTCTGCTTGCAGGTATACCCTCAGCCGACGGTTGACTTCGGCGAGGTGTATGGGGTCTGCGTTTATTTGCGACGGCCGAAAATTTGTTTCAAAGACATCGGCGAGGGCATTCGCCTTGTCTTCAGGAGTGACAGCTAACCCATGGTTGCCATTGAGAGGAGGAAGGCGCTGTCTTCGTCTGGTAAGCTTTCTTGTTTGTAGCCAGAGTGACCCGTCCTCTGGACTGAGCATGGATACTCTTGCATCCCACTCACTATTTCGGTGCTGCAGCAGGGAAGCTTTTATTTCCCTCTGTAGTCTGTTGAGCAGCCTTCTCGTTGCTTGGTTTCTCGTCAGCTTCCATTCTTTTGCAACCCTGTTTTTGTGTCGTATTTCAGCCATCAGTTGAGGGGGAAGCTGTGGAGTGGGAGCTGACCGAGGTGTCCTAATGGGTGTTGAAGCGTCAGTGGCCTCTTTGACTGCTGTCTCAAAGATTTCGAGTGCATTGTCGATGTTCGTGATTTCAGGTTGGTGCCGTCGTGGGCTGGTCTTGGCGACGCGGTGCGGCCCGCATATGGAGCCCGCGCGTAGTCGCCGGTCTGTCTTTGTGGGGTGTCTTGCTGGAGCTCATTCTCCGATTTACACCATCCCATTCCTGAATCATACTTCTACATCTACATATATCCTCTGCAATTCAAAAACCGTGAGTGGCAGAGGGTGCTCAGCACCAAAACTAATCTCTTTGCGATGCATTCCAACAGGGCCGGCGCGAGGGTTCTTGGGCCCCGGATAACCATTCTTAGGCCCCCCTCCCGCTCTTCCCCCCTCCTCTCTCCCAGGAAATGTTTTACTTTCCACTTTAATTTTTTGGATAAAGTCAGAAGATTTTAATACAAACATGTTCAAAATCATTGTGATCGTAGGCTTCCGCGGCCAGAGTCAGTTGATTCTTGGCTGTCCGGGTGGCACCACGTCATATTTCTTGTAGCCGACGTTTCGGCCCTCATTCTGTGGTCATCTTCAGGGTCGAAACGTTGGTTACAAGAAATATGACGCGGTTCCACCCGGACAACCAAGAATCAAATGTTCAAAATCATTGTTGCATAATTTAAAAATTGAGTTTGATATCTATTTACTTAGACACCCAGGCCGGTAGGCCCTTTTGGTGGGCCGGGTCTGGGGCACTTTTGCCCTTCTTACCCCTCCCTAACGCCGGCCCTGCATTCCAATCCCGAATGGTACGAGGGAAAAAATAATTCGTATAAATATTAGTGCGGCACCTTATTTCTCTAATCTTATCTTTCCTGTAATTCCGAGTCAAATAGGTTGGTGGACGAAGTATTTCACCACACTCGTAAATGAGAGTGGGTGTACACATGTTTACCAATCTTATATCTTTAATCGAGCAATTCTTGTATATATATATATATATATTGCATCTCTGAAACTGTTCTAACGATTTGGATGAAATTTCATGCTTAGATAATATTTTGCTTTTTGAGTTTATATAAATAGTTGTCTTCCCTGCAAAAACCCAATTTTACAAAATACGAACAATTTTTGCTCTTGGTATCTCAAAAACAGTTCTAACGCCATCTCGTAGACGATTCAGGTAGCAGAAAGTCAACTAATATTTTCTCTTTGGTTTCAAGGAACTCCTATATTTATTTTATTTTTTTATTTTATTTTATTTATTGGCTTTTGGTTTCCTGACCATACAGCCATCCTATGTATACAATTTTACATTATGTATTTGCAGATACTAATACTAAGCAGAGTTAACATGACATATACAATTACATTATAAATTTTTTTATGTTTTCATATATTACACTAATACTAAACAGACTTTAATTTACAGTATAGCATATACAATTACATGCTTTCCCAATTTCCCTGTCCCATATTAAAATTAATACAAAAAAGAACAATATGCAACATAATCTCAGAAACATATCTATATTGTAATTCCCATCGTTATAAAAAATTCATATATTATTTTATACGTTCTGACGTCCTCAGTGGCCAGAAGTGTGGTGACCCTGGTTGGGCCCACGTAACCCAGGTCGCGTAGTTTCTTGAGGAGCTTTTCTGTTGCTGCTCTTCTCATCGGGCATCCTAATAACAGATGGTTGGTGTCATCCACCTCTCCACACTCACAGTAAGGCGTCTCTTGGGCTCCGATGCGGTGTAAGTGTTTCTTAAAGGCTCCATGGTTGGCTTTCAGACGCATAATTGTTACATAAAATTTTCTGGTTACCCTCCATTTTTTTGTACCAATGTGATTTAGGTATATGCGGGTGGATTTCCCTGTAATGACTTCCTTTGTACTCTGCTGTACGTGCCCACTCGTCTTCCCATCTAGATCTCAGTGCTTCTTTGAATTTCTTCAGGTGGTCCGACGCAGGTATCTTGTGTGGGCGTCTTACTCCGTCCGTGATAGCTTTCTTGGCTAGGTTGTCTGCCATTTCGTTTCCTCGCATACCACAGTGGCCTTTAACCCATGCTATTGTTACTTCTTTTTCCCTGCTTTGTAGCTTATCTACTTCCTTCATTATATCATAGACTAGTTGGTTGTTGTGACGCTGGGCTATGTGGTTCTTCAGTATCATTACTGCTGAACGAGAGTCGGTTAATATAATAATCTTATCTTCCCTACTTCCTCCAGCATATTTTAAGGCTTCCAGGATTGCTGTTAGTTCAGCTGTCATTACGGATGCTTGGTGGTTGAGATTGTAGTATCCGAAGTCTCCTGTTTTGGGGTCTATGAAAGCGCAGCCTGTCCCCATTTCGTTCTTCGCTCCGTCCGTGTATATAGCTTTCGTTGGCGACGTTTCTTGCAGAAACTCTTGAACTTGTACGATGTGATCGATGGCATTTTTATACTGGCATGAATCGTCTTTTATTTTAGCTACTATGAGCGAAAGCTTGTATCTGTTTTCATAGGTGGGTAGTTTTCCTGACACCCGTATCTCTTTTTGTAGGTCTCTGACGACCATTTCTTTCATACATTTCTTCGGAGGAATACTAGCACTACCAGTTTAATTGTAAAACACTTTAAAAGTAGATATTTAAGAAATAGATACTGGCTTTGTCAAATGCTATTTTTTCAAGCATAAAAAAATTTTAACGCCACGTTGTGTCTACTGTTTTATCTTTGGTTGTTGTAAACAACTATTAGCTTCGAAATGCATACGAAGCCTTGTATACTCGCTGACCCGTGTAAAACATTCAAAAAGAGGATATTTAAAAATTGGCTTTGTCAAAAGTGATTCTTTACTCTACAAAACTGCATTGAAAATAATATTAGCAGTTATAATGTAATCATCGTTTACTTTTTGACCGCAAGTGTATTTAACAAATACATCAATATTACTGAAAGTGGTTATAAGTTTGCGTCGTCTATCTACCAGACACTCCCAGCCCAGTGTACTAATCAGTTCTGTGACGCTTTCATAAGGATTGTAGCAAGCGGTCACGAATCGAGCGGCTCTTCTTTGTACTTTCTTCATACTGTCAATTCAACCCCTTACGAAACCGATTCCGAATCGCACAACAGTAGTCCAAATGTGGAAGCACAAGAAATTTGTTCCCTATCTCCTTTGTTTGTTCATTACAATTATTCAAGATTCGACCTAGGAATCACAGCTTATAATTAGCTCTACCTACTAACGAATTAATGTGTAAGTCCCATTTCAAGTTCCTTTGTATAGTTACTACCAAATATTTCACAGGACCGACCATATCAATAACTGAACTGTTAGTTATCCACATTGTCTTGCTCTTTTTACAATTTAGTGTAAGTTGCCATTAATCACACCATGCCGAAATAACATCCAGATCGCGCTGAATTTCTAAGCAATCGCCCGAATTCCTTACTTCCCTATAAATAAGCGCATCATCAGCAAACAATGCGAGATTGTTTATAAAAATTAAAAAGGAAGTGGTTGTGTTACAGTTCCTTGAGGTACACCCGATGTAACATCCAGATTAGAAAAACTTTCTCCTTTAACGACGACATACTGCGACTTTATCCATTCACAAAGCTGATCCGATATACCATACGCTAGAAGCTTCGCTAAAAGGTAGTTGTGTGGCACAGAGTCAAAGGCTTTCTGAAAATCTAAAAAAATTGCATCTTCTTGTGAACCTGCATCAATAACTCTCATTACGTCATGTGTAAATAGGGCCAGATATGTTTCACATGATCTTTTCTTCCGAAATCAGTGTTGATTTTCATCTAGAAAATTCATAATGTTGAAGCATATAAAATCCTCCATAATTCTACTACAAACAGATGTTATAGATATGGGATGGCAGTTTCTGGGATCACTCCCATCACCTTTCTTGAAAATCGGAGTTACTTGCGCTATTTTCCAGACGGAAGGTACTTTTCACTCTTCTAATGATTTACTGAATATATCAGACAGAAATGGTCCTATTTCCGCCGCATACTCTGAAAATACTCTTACTGGAATTCCATCTGGGCCAGGTGCTTTCTCCCACTTCAGGCGCTCTAATTGCTTTATGATACCTGCAGTATCTATTCGTAATGATTCCATCTCTAACGCGACACGACGTGGAAAAACGGGAATGCTATCCTTATTTTCGTCAGTAAATGAATTTTTGAATACAGTATTTAGTACGTTAGCTTTATCGCGGCTTTCATTAACCTCGGACCCTTCACGAACTAGTGCTGGAATATTGCTGTTGGTACAACTGACTTTTCGAAGATACGACCAAAATTTCTTTGGGTTTTCTGTGAAACTCTTAGATAGCGAGTTGGAATGAAAATCGTTGAAGGCCTCACGCTTCACATTCTTAACATGTCTTCTTAACTCAGCTAATGTTACTAAATCGGTATGACACCCCTTCCTCCTTGAGCGTGCGTGTATCCTCCTTTGTTTTTTGAATAATGTTTTGACTTCGCGTGTGTACCACGGTGGATCATTCTCCCCCTTAATTGTCCGGCTCGGCATATGTACTTCCATACCTTCCCTGACTATATGTATAAATCAATGCCACATCTTTTCAACGGTGTCCTTTGTTAACTTAAAGTTATGGTAATTATTCCTCAGGTAGGTTCTAAAACACTCCTTTGAGGCCTTACTGAATCTGTATACAATCCTTCCATTTTCCCTTTTTCCCATGGTCATTAATTTGGCAGTCGCAATTACCGCTTTGTGATCGCTTATTCCATTGCTCGTTGAAATGTCGGTGAATAATTCTGGCCTGTTAGTAACCAGCAAATCTAAAATGTTTTCGCTACTGTTATAACACCGCGTAGGTTCATTAACTAGCTGCTCGAGATGATTATCTGAGAACAGATCGAGAATTACTTCAGAAGCTGCCTTATCCCTGCTACTAGTAATGGGAACGTAATTACGCCAATCGATATAAGACAGGTTGAAGTCGCCTCCTAGAATCAATCCTGAAAACGGCTAGCTATACTATTTACATCATTTCTTAACTCCTCGGCGATAGCTATGTCGGAATAGGGGGCGTTAGAAGGCGCCTACGACCCAGCAACATTGAGTTTAATCCATTTGATTACACAGAGCGTATCGACGTCTATTTCATTACATGGGAGGAATTTACTCACAGCTGTAAATACCCCACCTCCATGAGAATGTAATCTACACTCCTGGAAATTGAAATAAGAACACATTGACGCCGGTGTATAAGACCCACCATACTTGCTCCGGACACTACGAGAGGGCTGTACAAGCAATGATCAAACGCACGGCACAGCGGACACACCAGGAACAGCAGTGTTGCCCGTCGAAGGGCGCTAGCTGCGCAGCGGTTGGGCACCGACGAAGTCAGTGTCAGCCAGTTTGCCATGGCATACGGAGCTCCATCTCAGTCTTTAACACTGGTAGCATGCCACGACAGCGTGTACGTGAACCGTATGTGCAGTTGACGGACTTTGAGCGAGGGCTTATAGTGGGCATGCGGAAGGCCGGGTGGACGTACCGCCGAATTGCTCAACATGTGGGGCGCGAGGTCTCCACAGTACATCGATGTTGTCGCCAGTGGTCGGCGGAAGGTGCAGGTGCCCGTCGACCTGGGTCCGAACAGCAGCGACGCACGGACTCACGCCAAGACCGTCGCATCCTACGCAATGCCGTAGGGGACCGCACCGCCACTTCCCGGCAAATTAGGGACACTGTTGCTCCTGGGGTATCAGAGAGGACCATTCGCAACTGTCTCCATGAAGCTGGGCTACGGTCCCGCGCACCGTTAGGTCGTCTTCCGCTCACGCCCTAACATCGTGCAGCCCGCCTCCAGTGGTGTCGCGACAGGCGTGTATGGAGGGACGAATGGAGACGTGTCGTCTTC
>JARYHS010003868.1:0-47781 GCA_031002005.1 Vandiemenella viatica
AGGAGGCTTCTCCGTCAATGACGACGTACTTCAACACAACAGTTAGAAAATTTCGTATCTATTCATAAATCCGCACCTATGTTCCGTACGTTCGAATCTTCGCTAAAAGGCGGTTGTATGGTAAGAGTCGAAGCTTTCTGAAATTTAAATAAAATAAATAAAATAATGCATCAACTAATGAAATTACATCAATACAATCATTACGTCATGGGAGATATGCCAGCTGTCCCCCATGCATAATGTGGGTTTGTGCTGATAATTCACAGATAATAATATATCAAAGAAGTTTTGGATATTGTCAGCAGCTTCATTCACGTAGGTCTTAAACCGATTATGTCACAATTAACACGCCGGTGGGACATAGGAACTAATAAGATGCGTGAATCGCGTTCAACAAAAAATGTTACTGATTTGTGGAAACTTTTATCTTTTATTTCTCATCTTTCACAACTTCCCTTCAAGTGAAACGTCTCCTATTTGACCGGCCTAATGTTAAGGACACTAAATCAAATTTCTTGTCGACCAACAAACATGTACTGCAAGTATGATGAAAATCGGCCCGCAAGAATCGCGTTCAACAAAACCTAATTTTATCTCGCAGTGCAGTATAGAAATTAAACTGTTAAATCGACCCCAGTAGAGCAGGACTTCGCGTTGCAGGGATCGTCGTTCGAGTCCGGCCTAGGGCTAGGGTGGTTTTAATTAAATGTCGTGTCTGTTCTGTTTTGTCCTGTCACTTGTTACCATCAATAATAACACGAGAAGATTCTACATACACATTTGAGGAATAAAAGAAACCCACTTGCCGGCTGAATGGCTACAAGGCCGAATACCATTTTTTTTAAACTAATTTTTAATTTAATTGTGATGGAGCGCATGCTCCGGTGGCAATTTCCCCCTTTCCGTTTCTCACCTACTTTTTCTCTCTACCAATTCCAACTTTAAATCGTTTCAGTGTTTTCATTAAATTATTCATCGTTACTCTTGGTAATTTATTAGAATCCCTGACCCCTTCCTGCGAAAGAAAATCTTCCCACACAATACAGTGCCACGTATCGGAATGAAACGTTACTAAAACCTTAAATCCACCTCAATAACATATAGTACTCGTATGAACATGGCCTGAATATGTCAAGTGTTTTGCCAGTGATGATACTGTTTACTACCGCAAAGGATTT
Source organism: Vandiemenella viatica (assembly GCA_031002005.1). Lineage (NCBI taxonomy): Eukaryota > Metazoa > Arthropoda > Insecta > Orthoptera > Morabidae > Vandiemenella > Vandiemenella viatica. The sequence goes on from JARYHS010003868.1 coordinate 1,179, forward strand.
TACATATGAAGAAGATTTACTAAAGTGTACCTGTAGCGAACAATCGCTTACCAAAATCTTATTTTCTCACTTTATATTAGAACCAAAGATAATTAACAGTATTATTTCATAGTTCCTTCATACACAATTATTTTGTCTTCTCGAATGCGTGAGCGCTACTGTCACGTTTAGTTAAATTAAATTTACTCACACTTATTAGTTTAATCAACGTATTCCGATTTTTATTTTAATGCACCTACTACATTTAACAAAACTTAGGGAGCGTCCATAAACCACGTAGCTCCATTTTGGCCTCTTGTGAACTTCCCCTCCCACCACGTAGCCTGACGTGGCTTTAGTCTCTCCAACCCTCCCCCCCCCACCCTCCCCGCGTAACAACGTAGCTTTTTTCCCTATAGATTCCAGAAAACATTTTGTACTGTTTCTCCCTGTCAGACTATTGTAAATTACATACGGATTTAATTAATGACGGAAATAAATATTTACATGCTGTTGTGTGTTCTGTGCCTCATTTTAACTGTGACAAATATTATGAATAAAAAGCTACGTGGCCTGATTCGGAACCCCCTTCCCCCATGTAGCCCAGCGTAGCTTTCCAGCCAACCCCTCCCGACCTAGATCTAGCCACGTAATTTATGGACGCACCCTTATGAAATAAATACAAGTACTCAAAAAACAAAACAGAATCAAAACTGTAGTAATGTAATCTTTTATGAGCAAATTCTAATATACAGAGTTACCTGTGGAATTGCGGAAAATACAACCCAATTGTAAATATAGGAATTATACTCCAGCATCACCTATCGGCATAAATAATAAAATTAGACCTTTCCCGTCACCTCATTAATATTTCAAGCGAATATAGTCTGAATTGGTCGAGTGGTTTGTCCGTGATGATGCGGTTTACACACGCCTAGGATTTTATATATAAAGAAGATATCAGACAGAAATTGTGTGATTTCTGCCTCGTACTCTGAAAATACACTTACTGGGATTCCATCGAGATCTGATAATTTTCCCTGATTCCGGAGCTCTAATTGTTTTGCAATACCTGCAGTAATGAATCCACCTCTAACGCCATACGACTTGGAAAAGTGAATATATTATTCAAATATTCATCACTGAATGAATTTTTGAATTCGATGTTGAATACATTATCTTGTGAGGCTGATGTAACGTAAATCATCAAAGGACACGTTAATCACATTTTTAGCACATCCTCTGAACTCAGCAATGACCTGTAGTTGACTACAGCGAAAGTGCGTGTATCTTACTTTTTTTTAGTAATCTTTTTAACTTCACACGCATATCACAGTGGATTATTCTCTTCTGTGGTTGTCCGTATGTCCATACCTTCCTTGACTATATGTATAAATCGATGTCACATCTCTTCAACGGTACCTCTTGCTAACTAGAAGGTATGGTAATTGGTAATTATCTCTCAGGTAAGTTCTAAAACAATACTTTGAAGCCTTATCGAATTTGTAAAAACATCCATCCTTTTCCCTTTTTGCGCTCAGTTATCGATTTGACATAAGCAATTTCCGCTTTGTGGCCACTTATCCCTGTAGCTGTTGAAATGTTTCTTTTTTTTTTTTTTTTTTTTTTTTTTAAATGGCATTTGGTTACGGAGGCCATACAGCCAGCTCAAGGTGATTTAATTGCTTTCAGTGTATAGACGCCACAGGACGGACAGGACATTCACACAGACATACAACACTTAAACATCCATGCCCGCGGCCGGATTCGAACCGGCGGCCTTCGGCACGCGGAGCTAGCACTCTAGCCCCTACGCTACCGAGGCCGGCTAAATGTTGAAATGTTAGCGAGTAATTCTGGCCAATTGGTAACCACAAAATCTAAAATGTTTTCGTTAACGTTATGAAACGTTGGTTCAGTAACCAGCTGCTCAAAATGATGATCAGTGAACAGATCGAGAATAACTCCAGAAGCTGACTTATCTCTTCCACCAGTAACTTGAAGGTATCTACTCCATTTGATATAAGGCAGGTTGAAATCACCTCCTATTATTATATCATGAGCCTTAAAACGACGAGTAATATTATTTACATCATTTCTGAGATAGTTATTTGAACGGTAGAAGTTGCCTATTACAGATTTTTTCCTGTTTACTTGGAGTTTAATCCATATGATTTTGCTTATATTTCGTTACATGGAAGGTATTTAATAACAGCTATAAATACAGAACCTTCAAGGGAATGTAATTTATTCTCGCGAAAAAAGTTCTTGCTAGTCTAAATTTTTTTATTAAGGTGGCCATACACGATCGCTCCATCCGTCCAAATGGAGCGATGTCACTCCATTATCGTGTGGGGAAACTGATGTTGATGACGTGGACTGAGAGGATTATTTGTATATCCGGTCAGTCCAATATCCATCAGTTTCGTCCATCATGCCATCAAGCCAACTGACACTGCGTATGGGGAAAACCACGTGGAGCGAGCCCAAACCATCACTCTAGTCGGCTCGTGTATGCCGAAACCGCGGTCCAAACTCTTCTCATTCTGTCACCGACCACCGAGCAGACAACATCGGTGCCTTGAGTGGACTATGAAACATTGTACCATTTCTTTTTTGTTTTGAATCTGCTATAGAAATATTTGTTTTGCTACAAGTTAAATATTATTTTGAATGCAGAATTGAAAATAATACAGTTTTAAATATTATTAAGTAACAATTAGAACGATTTTTTTTTTTTTTTAAATGTCGTCTTAATAAGACTTTGTGCTGGAGATTATTGAGAAGCATAAGGACTTACTATGCTTGTAGGATCTCTAACCTAACTATCATGACAAAATATAAATAAATGTGGCAATAGATCAATTGCTAATATTATTTAAAAATAAAGACATAAACACCAACAGAGAAACCGTGTTAAAAAAAAAGATAATTCTTTGCGGTCTTCTTTTTAAAAAGATCATAATATGATAAGATTAATTTTATATGAACCTACTTGTTTAAATATGTTGTTTTACTACATTTGACGTACCTGTCACTATTTTCAGCCTGCTAAACTATTTCAATTTAATGAATCTGTTTTATAATCATTTTGTAGTATTTTTAAAAGTTTTCGTAATATCACAGAGCTTATTTTTCATAATTTCGCACTTTTTTGGACGTTTATTTAATTCTCAGGATTTTTATTCAGTATTCCATAGTTTGAATATCCTTTAAAATTAATTCGGGCTCATTTTATTTAGTACTTGGCATAACTAGATTGTTGTTTAGCAAATTGACAACCTATTGTTGCTTGCTTTGCCTCTTTTTTCATTGTCGTGGCTGACTGGAGTGATGGAATGATCGTATGTGTGTTACGCTTTTGGATGTCATCCGCATGGATGTCATCCATACGGATGACATCCAAATGGAGCGATCGTGAATGGCCACCTTTGCAAAGGCTTCTACAGTTAATTACGAGAACTGTTAACTGTCGAGATTCTCTTAAAATACTTCTACCACGCCGTGTTGAATTTGTTTGTGTTGTCCGTAACTGTATTTCGACTCCAGGGTCTTCCTATGTCTGAAAAACCCTTCAGTGCACTTCACACTGTGCCTGCCACTCCTGTAGCCGATTAATGTTTGTAGCGAACACCTGACCTATTCAAGGCAACCCTACACGACTGAACCCTATGGCGAAGATCGAGAAATCTGCATCAAAGTTCATCATACCAACTTCTTAGCCCCTGATTCACTCCCTCAATAGGTTTTGAAGATGAGGACCACAATTAACTCTGTCTACGAGGCTCCAGATAGTTGCCTCTGCTGACATCTTGTTGCCACTGCCCACACAGCTCAACCTGTCAGCCAGCCGCTGGAAGGAGAAGAGTATAACTTCCTACCCAAGGCTGCAAACCTCATTGTTGTAGACATTCGCCACAATCCGCAGCTGTCTGCACCCCATCCACTCTATGACATCTGGAATGGGCAGTTTCACATCTCGGATCAGACCACCTGGAATACACACCTAATGGACACTGGATAGCTTCCTCGAACAATACGTTATTACCCTAAGGGGCTCAATAAACTGCCTATAGTTAGAGCTACCGATTACCAGAATCTCCTTCTGCTATTTCTCAGACCTATCAAGTTTGCGATTCCAGCATTGAGTCAGTCTCCGACAATACGTCAAACCGGTTGGACAGTGATCCAAGCTCAGCTTCTTGGAATTTAAACCTGTTCGACTGCCTCTGCATCATACGCCAGTCACCGGCAGGCGTTTGTACCATTTCATCCATCCTCTGAGCCTGGGTTGAAGTTGCAATGGCTGATATGGGAGAATTTGTCAGCAGATACCACACATTTTCGTGCCTAAACTTCCCGCTTATCGAAGTTAGGTAGGACAGGAGCTACAAATTTACGGTTTTCACGTCTCTGTTTGATGAAGTTCGGTACGAATGGAATTGAAATGGACAGAAATTTAAATGTCCGCACACATGAAGAGTATTGTCAGTGCAGGAGGACCACTGACTGATGCATCTAGAAATTTCTATGGCTATATCAGGAAACTGAGGGGAAGGGAGGTGTAGAGATGCTCATAGATAAGGATGGAGAAGTAGTTACTGAGGATTTGAAAAAGGCAGAGATTTTAAGTAACTGGTTTAGTGAGAGCATTAGGGACAATGAATCAGAAACGGGAAGGTCTAATTCGGAGAACGAGCTTAACAATACGATTAGAAATGAAGATAGTAAAAAATTTGAATTCATCCTGAGAAATCATGAAGGAAATAAGAAAGCTGAAAACATAAGGGGCTGGTGAAGATAATATTACTACAGATATCTTAAAGATAGCCGGATGTGACATTGTACCTTATCTTGAAATATTATTTAAATTGAGTCTGGATACTTGCTGCTTACCACAGACTGGAAAAGTGCATAGTAGTACCGGTACATAAAGGAGGGGTGAGAAATAGAGTCGAAATTACAGGCCAATCAGTTTGACTCAGTGGTAGGTAAATTAATGGAAAGATTGATATGCAACCACATCAGAAAATATGTGAGGAACGTAAGTGGTTTTCAAGTAGGCAACATGGTTTCAGGCAAGGATATTCATGCGAATCTCAGTTGGTGGGATATATGCAAGATATTTCAGATGAAATGGACAAGGGAGGCCAAATTGATAGTGTAGCACTAGATCTTCTAAGGCGTTTGACAGAGTAAGCCAAAATGGTAGTAAATAAGGTAAAAACTATTGGAGTGGATGAGAAAGTGATTTGCTGGGTAGAAGAATTTTTAAAAGGTAGAAAACAGAAAGTTAGGGTAGGAAATGCGTATCAAAGAAGTGGAAGTAAAAATGGGAGTGCCCAGGGTAGCGTATTGGGACCATTGCTATTCATTATTCTAATGAATAATTGTGTTGATTGTTTACTATCTGAAATTAGATTGTTTGCAGATGACATAATGCTGTATAAAAGATCAAAACGATAGAGGATGTAAACAGTTGCAGGGTGATCTGGACAGGATATCTAGTTGGGTTGGTAAACATGGAATGAAGATAAATGCAAAGAAGAGTCAGCTAATTAGATACACAAATAAAAAACAAAAGGTTAATTATGAATATAAGGTGGGGAAAGAATTGCTTGCTGAAGACTTGAAATGTAAATATCTTGGCATTACATTTGATAACAAGCTTAACTGGGCAGGACACATTGGACAGGTGGTAGGAAAAGGTTTCAAAATTCTGCACTTGTTGGAGAGAGTGATGAGGGGATGCGAGAGAAGTAAAGGAATTGGGTTACAAAACTTTGGTCAGACCATTGCTCGAATATGGTAGTGTAGTATGGGACCCACATTTTGAGTATCAAATACAGGAGTTGGAGAGGTGCAAAGAAGGGCTGCTAGATTTGTTTCTGGAAATTATCGCAGAATGCAATCAGTGAGATATGATAAAGGAGCTGGAATGGGATTCATTGCAAGACAGGAGGAGGATGAGGAGGGTCATGGGAGTGTACAGGGCGTATACTGGCGATGAGGCATGGAAAGATATTGCAGTAGGTATGAAAAGTAGTTCATGGAAGGGAAAAGATGACCATGACCACAAGCTGGCACTCGATTTCAGGCACAAGGGTGTGGGAAGATTTCTTTTTTAGGTAAGGGTGTCAGGGATTGGAATGAGTTACCAAGGGGAATGATGAATAACCTACCGAAAACGTTAAAAGAATTTAAAGTTAAAATTTGTAGAGGGCAAATGTAGGTGAGTGAGGATAGGGAAGTTGGGTGTGTAGGGACATTGCCACCGGAGCCTGTGCTCCATTGCAATTAAATTAAATTAAATTAATGCAAGTACAATGAGGATCTACATTCCAAGTGACCCTCAAAAATTCGGTGTGTTGGACATCACAGAATGGGGCGAAGGCGATCTTGAAAACGACTGCTTCGATATCTATATACTGCTGTTGAGTAAGCTTTTTTTTTTGTGGACTTCAAACAGATATTTATCCACGTAAGACAGGAACTGGAACTCATTCGTGCTAGAGATGGTAAAAATTTATACATTCAAGCCAATGTGTGAATTTGTTATCAGTAAGTTCGCAAGTAAGATATTACATGAGAACATAAGTGACAGAGAAAAACCACTTTTGCTTAAGACTGTAGAGAGAGGGAAGTCATTGTACTTTAATTATGGAAGTTGGGACCTTCTGGAATATTCGTTGCATCTTAAAGGTAAAAAACACACTTGGTCTATAAAGACGTCAACGCAGCTGAAGAAACCTAGTTTCGTGATTCCGGTTTTACAATAAGAATGGAACAATGAAAATAGTGTGTGCGTGTTTGATCTCTGCAGTCTCACCATTGTAAAATTGGGATTAAATGATATGTCGCTTACGTACGAGAACTTGAAACTGGAGTTTCAAAAAAAAAAAAAAAAAAAAAAAAAAAAAAAAAAAAAAAAAAAACAGGTCCTCAGTCTTTTATACATGTATACAAAATTCCCACCATAAACTACAGCACGCACCGCCGTTACTAAAACGCATCTACACCTTTAGTCGTAATTAACTGCTATGACAAAATAAATCTGTTAAAACTGGAGCTGTAGATATTCGCATGGAATCTGAAAGCAGCAAGAATATTCCTGCTTATACTGTCTGTCACTGTACGATCGTGTTGTGGAATATACACACCTGACTAATGTTGCGCGGGAGCCGAAATAAAATAAGCATCACCTTTCCTGACGACCATCTTCTTGGACGCACTAGGATTCAAGACGAGAAATGACGTGATTGTTTTCAAAGAACTAGGAATGTGTATAGCCTATCACATTCTGATAACGTTATTGGTACACATTGTACTTCCGTATTGTCATAAGCATTAATTAGATTGTTTGCAGATGACATAATGCTGTATAAAAGAATCAAAACGATAGAGGATTGTAAACAGTTGCAGGGTGATCTGGACAGGATATCTAATTGGGTTGGTAAACATGGAATGAAGATAAATGCAAAGAAGAGTCAGCTTATTAGATACACAAATAAAAAACAAAAGGTTAATTATGAATATAAGGTGCGGAAAGAATTGCTTGCTGAGGACTTGAAATGTAAATATCTTGGAATTACTTTTGATAACAACCTTAACTGGGCAGGACACATAGGACAGGTGGTTGGAAAAGGTTTCAAAGTTCTGCACTTGTTGGAGAGAGTGATGAGGGGATGTACGAGAGAAGTCAAGGAATTGGGTTACAAAACTTTGGTCAGACCATTGCTCGAATATGGTACTGTAGTATGGGACCCTCATTTTACGTATCAAATACAGGAGTTGGAGAGGGTGCAAAAAAGGGCTGCTAGATTTGTTTCTGGAAATTATCGCAGAATGCAGTCAGTGACGGATATGATAAAGGAGCTGGAATGGGATTCATTGTAAGACAGGAGGAGAATGAGGAGGGTCATGGGAGTGTACACGGCATATACTGGCGATGAGGCATGGAAAGATATTGCAATAGGTATGAAAAATAGTGCATGGAAGGGAAAAGATGACCATGACCACAAGCTGGCACTCGATTTCAGGCACAAGGGTGTAGGAAGATTCTCTTTTTTAGGTAAGGGTGTCTGGGATTGGAATGAGTTGCCAAGAGAAGTGATGAATAATTTACCGAAAACTTTGAAAGAATTTAAAGATAAAATTTGTAGAGGGCAAATGTAGGTAGGTGCAGGATAGGGGGAAGATGGGTGTGTAGGGAAATTGCCACCGGAGCCTATGCTCCATTGCAATTAAATTAAATTAAATTAATCAAATAAATTAAATTAAGCACATGAAGTTAACGATCCAATTGTTAGATATCTGACACATAATTATCATGAAATAATTAGGTATGCTACTGATGTAACTTTCGGTAGTTTTTGTTCTATTCCCCGAGCAATTACAAATCAAGATAAAATCATCATACACATGAATGAACTGGGGAAGACCCGAAGATTATTCGAAGAAAAGTTTGCTACAAACATTGAACATTTAGGATTCTCATCACTCAAACAAAGTAATTTATTGTGATCAATTTGTCATGAACATATCTTGCATTGATATGTGTACTGCTGTAAATGTATTTTTAATTTCCCAATGATGGATAAAAACTGATAAAACGACTAATGATACACAATGTTTTATTTTTCTTGTTATAATCATTTACAATAAAATACAACATACTGGTAATATTTTTGATATTCTTCACTAATGAGATTGTCATACGCTCCAAACTATCGAAATTGGTCATCTTCTCTGCGTAGCAGACTGTGTATAACACTTTCTTGTAATGGTAATTCCGTATTTTACATTACTTTTTCCATTTTTTAATACGTATGAAGTACAATATATTTGATCAAACGTTGCACGAACTGCATCCTTGCTTGTGTCTTTTGCAGCGGTACTTTATCGTGCCCCGCATTGGTCTACCAGTAAGCAAACAACAAAATTTTACTACTACTTGCCTCTCGTTGTAAAATACTTCAATCTTAGTTCCCGATATGACGCACAAAAATTTATTGTTTTATTAATATATTGTAAAAAATAAACTTTTCCATTCCGTTGGTCTCTCTTTTTTCTAAACTACTGTGACATAACAAAAATATCTTTTTAAAAAAGAACATGATATTTTGCTCCTTGAGTGTGGACGAAAATTTACTTTTAGAGAAAAGTAAGACAGTTAGTTGCTATGGAGATAAAAATCAAAAGATTGAGGCTAACGGTAGAGAGACATTGATCGGTTGCTTAGAATAATCATAGCCGAAAGAACTTTGCACCTTCGGATATTACATAATTCAAGTGTAGTTCCTAGAGGAGTACAATAATGTATAATAAACTTAAAATTGTTTTGACCAAAGGACTATAATTATTAATAATTAAAACTACTCGAACAAATCACACGGTAATACCACACTACTTCTTTAGGTTACAGAATGTAGTTTCTACGCTTAGAGTTAATTGAAATATTTCTTCAATGCTTGTTACACTGAAGTTCTTGTTCATATATTGGCTACATGATGAAGACGAAGTTGCTAAATACTGCCCCACATCTTCATTGGAAGCATCTGAATATCACTTGCTTACTGCAGATCTGCGTATAATGCTGCGGTAAATATTGTCTCACAAATGATAGAAATACATTTTCAACCAGTTAATTAGTTTGATTGTGAAGACGTGCAGGTTGTAACCTGCATGCTTCTCGTATCTTCTACATATCATGCTTACAAATAGTGAATTAAAACAGTTACTGAATTTGTCTCAATCTGAAAGCTTTAGATATAAATAAAAAAAATTATAGTAAAATTTACAGCAATTTTATTTAAGAAATATCTTTTAGTAGAATTAAACAAGAAGTTTCGTAGTTTCTGGGTTCGGTTCTAAAATGCGGTATATATTGTACATTACGGGTACGAAGTTTCACCGAAATTGTTTATAAATTGGTACCCGATAAGAGAAGAGCTTTTAAGAGACAAGTAAAAATGTAAAATTGTTATGTTTATTATTATTTGTATTAATAGAGTATGTTTCAAATAGAGTTTTTAATTTGAAGCTTTGATTTATTTTTGAATTGATAATATGTTTCCGTCTTATCTGATACTGAATTAATTAGTTAAATATTCAATTACGGCCAGAAGGGGCGTCTCCCTTCTACTGCCGAAGGATTTAAATGGTAGTTAGGAGCTCTACCACCGTGATTCTAATGGGGGAAACGGAAACGAGCCGGAGGTATTCCGTAGGAAATATATATATTATAATCAAAGGTTTTTTTTTTTCTGCCGGAGTATCGGTGGGACCAATAAGTTCATTCCTCATCTTGAAGTGAATAAATGCTCTGAATGTGCAATGCTAATAATTTATGAACGGAGTAATTCACAGCAACACTTATCGATGAGAAGCTCTCGGATATCCGGCTACGCTAACATCGAAACACGTGATACATTTCGACCTTCGTGTCATGAGAGTTCTATATAACCGCATATGAACTAAACCGGCCTGAGATTACGGTAGAAGCGTTATGTACTGTATTTCAGCACTGGCGCTGCTGGAAGCCAGAGAACTAGTTAGTGAAATTAAGTACTTTAGTGTACGGGCCCTCTGTGTCATTTTGGCGGCAAAACATGGGGATCTCGCCCCAGCATTCGCTTAACTGGTAATCAGTATGGCCGGTACTACATGTCCAATGTGGTGAGGTTTCAACACGCAGAGCCGAGCTGGCAAGTTTCCTTCAACATTCTATTCACAAATCTTTTGCTTTGCCCTATTTGAACAGCTGCATTGCCCACCACCTTCCCATCGTATGAAGCTTGACACCGCGAGTTAACTGCTCCATGTGTTGTCTGCGGTATACTGCTACGAGGTATTGGTAATGGGCACTAGAATGCGCCGCCATCGACGGCGTTCTGATCGAAGATTTACTCGGCAGCTGCCAGATGGCTCTGGCCTGCCGCCCACGATAGAGGTAAAACATCGCGTGGGGGTTAGCGGGCGGCAGCGCGCTGGCAGTGCGCAAGCGTGTGACGTCAGCGGCTCCGCACCGAGATTTGCAGCCAATCACGGCGTGCGGCGCGGCCATCCGTCAGGGCGCAGGCCCCTCCCCCTTGCGCCCCTCTCTCTCCCCCCCCACCCTGGCGCGCGCCTGGCGTCGCCCGCGGCAGCTGCGGCAGACGGGAAGGCACAACACGAGGGTGCGGCGGCGGGACATCGCGCAGTCGTTAGTTAGCTTGTTAGTGTCGCGTTGGTAGTGCGTCGGAGTAGATCACGCGGGGGACACTGCAACACACACAACAACAACAGCAGCAGCAAATCCCGTCATCTCACCACTAGACGACGTTTCAGCAAGCAAGTTCCTCGTAGCCGCCCGCTGCACACAGTGTGGTTTGTTTGTGTGTTGTTTTGTTCCGGTGGTTAGTCGCCATTCGCTAGTTAGCAGTAGTGGTGGTTAGTGGCCGCAGTAAGCAGCAGCAGCAGCAGACGACGCAACACCATCATCATCATCAGCAACTACACCCAGACCGGCGGACAGATGATGGAATCGCAGGCTCAAGAGACGGTGGCGGGTGGATCGCCCGCGGAGGTGCCCAACGACCCCGGGTACGCTGCAGCTGTTTGTGTGTTTGTCTGAATGTGTGAGTGTGTTGTGTGAGTGCGCGCGCCTGCGGATTATTGACTGCGCGCAGTGCCGCGGAAGCGCTCGCTCTTTAAAGACTCCACGACGCCGTGCCGGCCGCCTAGCTATGTGGCCGGAACACAATTAGCGTAAAGCGGTTTATCAGCCAGTGTTGCATGGCGAAGTGTCACTTTTTAGTTCTCTCGTCTCTGTGTTTCTTCCCAAATTTCACAAAAAAATCGTCTTCAGATTAACATTCCTGTGCATAATAATGCAAATATGCCACTCACACAAAAATGTATAGCAGAATTTCGCCGTAAATTAAATGTGGTTGGTTGGTATCTAAAATGGATATGATAAATTTGTTCTATTAAAACATAGCAGCCGGATCCTCCGAAATTTTAATTGCAGAAACAACACGTAAGAAAGCTAAATAACAACGTTCTTGGAGTTACTTGTTGAACAGTTCTTTCAGATAAGACCAACAGGCCAAAATTTTTCAAGAAATCTTAATAATTTGGCCAGGAACAATGGCTAAGTAATACCGAATGATGCTTTTGTGATTCCAAATTGCCAATAGTGCTTAAAAAGAACGTTATATTTGGCATGTCGTACTATATCTGTTTAAAAAGAGAATGTTCTTTCTGACAATTCCAGATAACAGTATTGCATAAAGTGCGCTTAGTTGTAAATGTATGCTCCTTAAAGATACAGTTGCGTTCGTTAATCGTTGTTTTTAAAGAAACATTCCTCGACTAAACAAAGTTATTTTTGAAACTTATTAAAAGTGTGTTGCTACTCATATTTACAGCACGTATAATACACGAAAGTAATGTGTTACCTATAGCATCCGGCATATAGCGTGCAGAAGACATAATAGAAACTTTTACACCGTTATATTTAATGCAATTAGAAATGTAACTCGAGTTGATAGGGAATTAAAATATTTCATAATGTTATGAAATATACACTTCTTAAGCTACAAAACAAAAACATTAACTTAAATCGTATTCGGGCAGTGTTCTAAACTAGTTTACTTTCCCGTTTTAAAAAATTCTCATGTTTTTTCTGAGATTGTTTTGACCGATCATTATGTGAAAGGATATAAAATAGTTCGCATTACTGGGAAGATTATCTATTTGTTATTCAGCTTAATGCTCATTTTTGGAGCGTATATAAGCACTAATGTTGACTCAATTGCTTTAACTTAGTTTTATTCTTTCTTTTGTTATACAGCGTTGGCATAAAATGTTAACTGCTTACAAAGTTTGAGATTAGGAATAATTTAAGTCACATTCAGCACTTAGCTAACCACAGCATGAAATAAAATCGTATACGCATATGTACAAAAAGCGTACGCAATTGGACTAGGCTACACACAACACCCAGTGTATAAATGTTACAATGTTGTAAGAGAAATCATGACTTAGCTTTTTTAAGATGCATTTCACAACGGTGTGCATGAGGCGGACGCGAGGGAAAGAAGGCGTTGACTGTAGTGAAGGCCAAACAAACAAATCCCTTGCTAGAGGGCATGCCGGAAATCCGCCTCTTTCTCGTTGCCTTAGAAGTAGTTTAACGTTGTTCCAGGGTTATTGCTTCTGAAATACCTGCGAGGTATTCATCTGTCTTTGAAAAGTGTGCTGACATTCTAAAAATGTGTGAATCACTGCTTTATTATAAAAGCTCGAGCGTGTTGATATTCATACTCAAGGCACATATGATTGCTTTTTTAGAGCGTGTGTATGTTGTCAACTTTGTTTATCGCATTTATCAATTTCCATGCAACTTATACTATGCTCAGGATTTTCGTACATACCGACTTCTGCATTATGCGAATTTTTAAATTATTATTTTTTTCACTATTGATGTAAATTGTTCAACATCTTCCTCTATTATTTATTCAGGGCTCTGACTCGATTCCTTACCTAAAAAATGAAAACATTAATAAAATTAGTTACTGTTTTGTAAATACTAAAGAGAGGAACATTGGTTGAATGACTTGGGATAATGGAAATACCAGCATGCCGCTCATCAATTTTTACAGAATATGCTGACATTCCAATAAAATTAACGAATTGTAACTCTAAAATGTCAACAAAAAATATTAATAGTGGTATAGATGGTCATAACTAAGGCGTAAACTGTTGCTGCTTTGAGAAATCTACATGTTTAGCATTTTGTTTCTTGTAAGCATAGGTGGAGCGTTTTTTGAAATTTATTTTGGGTCACTTGCTACGGAAAAACTGATATTCACAGTTGCTTATATTTGGTGGAATATTAATGATTAAGATCCAGTATAATCAGTCATTCACACATGAAAGAAGGATCACCATAAACTACAGGTTATGTGGCTTAAATTTTGCTATCGTTTTTAGTTTAAATTTTTAAAATTGACTGTGAAGAGCTATACAGGTTATGTCACGAGGCAATTTTTTGTAGCAATATTATCCGTCTTGTAGTTATGGCTTAATAGATATGCAAATACTTCTGTGAACTATATTAGTACATGAACAGCGGAATCACAAGCCTATCTCACAACTCAGGTGATCTTGTAATGCTTTTAACTAACAGTGATAATTAACATTTCGCCTTTCCGCACAATGGTAAACAAATTCATTCCATAAACTTATCCAAAATACTTCTGTAAAAGTAACTCATGTAATTTAGAAGCTGGGCTGCGAGTCATTGGAAGACTAAGTGGAACAAGAGACTATATACGGCATACATTTTGTGATGAGGCCTAGGTGGATATGGGGAGAAGAATGAGGGGCAGCATGTGGAAGGGAAGACACGACCAAGACAATTACAACCTGATTTCAGGCATAAAGGAGTGGGAATTAATTTGTGGGTAAGGAACGAATAACGGTGGATGTACTGATAAGCTTACTTCAAACAAGAGAAGATAGCCGGTAACTCTCTGGCCTCGCATTCGGGAGGACGCGTGTTTGAATCCCAGTACAGCCATCCAGATTTGAGTTTCCTTGGTTCCCCCAAATCACTCCGAGAGAATGCCAGGATGATTCCTTCAAAAGGCTATTGCCGAATTCTTTCACATTCCTTGTCTCCATCTCTAATGACCTTGAGGCGTAAAATAACAAAAAAAGCGAAAGTTTTAAACACGAATAAATTTATAAAAAATGCGCGAAATAAAAAAGGGTATTTGGAATTTTCCACCGGCGTAATTACTCTATTCCTCTTCATAATTAACAAAAAACTAATAGCATAGTTTAGTAACATCTTATGGCTTAGTATGAAAATTTAGCGGTTTGACGATCTTTTTCTTGTATAAAGGGCGGACAAGAAATGCATAAAACAGTTTACGCACCTGCTCGGCGGATTTAGAAAATACTTAACTGGAAACACTTTAGAAGTGGTTTCACATATGCTGTCATTGCTTAAACTAAACATTTACTCCATCCACCTGTTACGAATATGATAACTGCAACACATATTTTCTTGATAAATGTCTGTGAATAGAGAGCAGTGATATTGCGCGAAACCCTTATAAACTCCAGCTCTGAAGTCACTCCTGGAATTTCCTCTTATACGTATATCGATAAAAATAAATTCTTGAAATTACGTAAATAGATGTTAATGATGATACAAAACCTTGGTCAGATCGTTGGTTTAGTTTTAGTTAGTATGGAACCAGCGTTATGGGCATCAAAGGAGCTGAGCGGGCAACTATATTTGTTTCAGGAAATTGCTTTAGGACTAATCAGTATCGTTGGTTTCCCGAAATTAATCACACCAGACGAATTCCGGGTTGGTTCCTTCAAAAGGCCGTGGCTCAATTTCACCTTATTCCTTGTGCCCAGTTACCTTACATTAAAAAGAAAAAACCATAAATGGAATCATTAGAGTACAATGCGCGGATTAAACATTTCATCAACACTATTATACACTGATGAGACAAAACATTATAACCACCAGCTTAATAGCATGTCGGTCCACCTTTTGAACGCAAATCAGCAGCGATTCGTGAGCTCCGAATCTGTTGTACGCGCACCAGATTTGTACTCTAAAATCAGATCTGCCACAGTTCTCCTCCTATCCTGATTTACATAGCTTGCAAGCCACCGGCCTCCACGTGGACGTCCACCATTTTGTCGCCCAATCGTTTCGCCGTCCTTCAACCACTCTGCATAGATGCTCACTAAAGTAGCATGCGAACAGACGACCAGCCTCGCCGTTTCCGAGATGCTCATTCCCAGCCGCCGCGCCCACAAATCACCGGTACGTAATTTAAGAGAATTGCTTGACCTGTGCGTAAACATATAGTGTCATCGAATCCATGCCCAATCTCTGTTGTATTGGGTTCCAAATGTAGGCCAACATGCTATTAAGCAGCTGGTCATAATGTTTTGGCGCATCAGTATATGTCAGTACGGGGTGTCTGTATTACATCTCGGATGAAAATTCCTTTACCAGATAACCACCAAAGGTCGCAGTAAAAGACAGATAAATACTCTACTCGTTGGATTCTGTCAGGTCACGTGCCACATCACTTTGGTGTGCGCTTCGCCGTAGGGCAGGGTTTCTCAAATTTTTAGCTCCACGTACCACTATAAAATTTCACAGGCAAAGGAGAACCCCCTTTAAAAAACTGGATTTCTTAAAAGAAATAAGCATTTTAATTTTACAAAAGGAATACAGCTACAAAGAGGAATATTTTATTAATTAATGTGATTGATGGGCTTGTTTCTTGCTGCAGGTTGAGTCGAGTTTAGGATAATTTTGCTCATGGTCACGCTTGAGACAGCCAGACAACCACCGTAACGAAAATCATATCGCGAAGCCCCTACGATCAACTGTCGTACCCCACTTTGAGAAACCCTGCCGTAGAGAAACTGAACTCACTTGTAGTTGTATCGTTATCCGCCAGTATAGTTCAGAGCGCTGAGGCGCCGCGCACTGCATCGGGGAGGTAACAAGGGACCGGGTACGAACCCTCACCACCCCGTACCGTTTATTTTGACTGCGGTTTTAGGTGGTTTTTCCCAGGCGTCAAGGCAAATGCCGAGACGGTCCCCAATTTCTGCATCATAAGCTACACATTCCCCAGGTAAAAAATACACTTGTCACATACAGAACATAGTTCCACGTTTCGCGGACAGATGGCAACACTTCACTTCCTCCTTTAGCACGTAGTACGATCTGGCAGTAGGTATAAAATGCTTGGTGTCAGCAAGGGCATGTGACTGTAAAATCAAAGATTCAAATATCACCATGCAATGATCAGTAAAACTCGTAAAAGGCAACCGACCCGTAATATTGTGAAAAGATGTTGAAGAAGAAGAAGATTGTTGTCGTTAAGCTATCTGTCAAGGGCATCTAATTCGTAAATGAAATAAGTTTCAGAATTCAAACGTGCTTATGTTATGTTTCTCGCTGATCCAAACCCGAATATTGTTTTTAAAATTCTGTAAAATAATATTTTATGGCTATCCAAATAGAAGTAGAGAAAGGGGAGGATATATATATATATATATATATAGCATGTAGGGTAGCTTTGTGTTTTACCGCGGAAGTTGTCATTTTTAACAATTTTTTGTTACCAAATCTATCTCGAAAAGAACTTAAAATTTGTCTCCAATGTCGATCAAACCTTTTATTTGAGCAACAAATATTTAATGTAAAATCGTTTGTAAGTTGCGATCAAAACAAGTAAA
Organism: Vandiemenella viatica; assembly: GCA_031002005.1. Classification (NCBI taxonomy): domain Eukaryota; kingdom Metazoa; phylum Arthropoda; class Insecta; order Orthoptera; family Morabidae; genus Vandiemenella; species Vandiemenella viatica. The sequence goes on from JARYHS010003868.1 coordinate 18,432, forward strand.
AGTTTTTATTTTGTGATTTCTTTGACGTATTTTAATAGTATTTTATCGAAAGTGCTCTTAGTTCAGAGTGCATTGCGTCTTAATGGATTAGGCAGATACTATCCACAAAAAAACTGGTTTGGAATTGAAAAATTCCACTGTGAAAAATCGGTATTTGCGTTATTCGCACGAGGAGCAGTGTTCGCTACCTAACCTGAAAATATATAAAGCAGCGAAGTGACAGCCCATAAACTTACTACACGTGAATGTCATCAGAATTGGAACCATAACTGCGTGGGTCTAGGCTCGTACCTTACGGGTTTTCAATACATTGATTGTACGACGCCCCCCCCCCCCTCCCTCTCCCCATATCCGTGATCAATTATTCACCTGACAACTAATCGTTCTGAAACCACTTCCGTCGAGATGCATCTTCATTATAGGGTAAGTTAGATATTACCCAGCGTACGGTATTGTGGCTCAGTGAGATCGAAAGGTCCATGGTTCGAATCCTGTTCTCGGCGGGGATTTTCATAGGGCTTTAACCTGACCCTAACCTCTGGCACAGCTTGTCTATAATGTGAAGTGTGTCAGAACGCTTCTATGGTTCGGATTCCTCGTTAGACTGTAGGTCCCCTTTATTCAGTAAGATTACTGGCTTAGATTAAGTGAGAGGGAAAAGAACTGGCCATCCTATCTCCAAGTATATCTCATTGGGAATGGCCCAACCAACCTTTGCGTTGGATATCAAGCTTAGCTTTGAGATATTACTCGGTACAAGATCTAGTGGGGATTTTATTTTCAGTTATAGTTAAATATAAAGGGATCTTAAAAATTAGAAAGCGCAACGTTTCTTACTTCTGATTTCACTAGCAAAAATATGCGTTTTATAATTCATCATATTCACTATAGACTCTCATTGAAACGTGCTGCGCTGTTTATACTGCACGTTTCCACATCCAACATGTCCTACCTTTTAACAACCATTCACTGTTGGCTAAGAACCGACATACATTGAAACATGATTTACCTTCTCATAACATGTGTACGAAAGTGTTATGGACGTTTAAGAGCTGTACCTTGCCATCTAACAATAGTACCAAAGTTTTAAGAACCTTTCATTGCCTCCTAACAACAGAGCATAGCCTTTTAAGAACCACGCACTATCTCCTTTTAACAACAGTGAAGCGCCTGCTAAGTATCATGATCCTGCCTTCTTACAACACTGCACTGCTTTATAAGAAGCAAACACTGCTTTTTAAGAACCAAGCACTACATTCTTTTGAACCGTCCCCTCCCTTGGAAAGAGAAAAACTTACTCTCAACACATTTGGCCAAAACTTCACAACCTCCCCATTATTTCATGCGGTTCTTTTTTTCCGAGAGAGAGGCTTAATTACTGGAAAGTCGTAGTACTAGATATGTCCATTCAACAAATATAGAATTGGATACATCACAAAATACAGCTTTTCCTTTTAATGCAGGCTAAAGTTCACAAACATTATATTATATCAGAGTGGAGACTTTCTTGGCATTATATAAAGATACTAGGAGAGTGGGAACGTTTGTATAGCACGACGTTTCGGCGGTCATATCCTCTGCCGCCATAGTCAAGTAACAGTCACGTGACAATCGCGGCAAAGTATATGACCGCCGAAACGTCGTGCTATACAAACGTTTTCACTCTGATCGTTTCCCGAGAAAATTTCATCTAAACATTATATTATTAAGACTAACTTTTCTAGGCATTCTCCTGTGTTATGTAGGCCTACATGACCTTTCAACGGTTTTGTTACATCTCACAGTTACAACAAATATCTTTGTTCGAACGCAAATAGAATTTAAAAAAAAATTATTTTTTGAGACTGCAACAGTTTTCACTTATTAAAATATGAAAATTTGTTTGCTGCGTAGATTATTAGATCTCAAAAATTTTATACTCTTACAAAGTTTGTTCTAAAATACTACCTTCTTTTTGAATAAACATTGTTCTGCATATTATTAATTTACTATGAAATAGCTGTCGCAAACAATGGTACCGTTGTCAATTATTCGTTTAGTTGAAGTTTTATATCAGCTTTTTAATCTCTACATATAAATCTGTAAGCGGCCATTTTTGTGAAAGTATTATGCGGAAACTCCAAAACCGATTTCGATGGGATTTTCACAGTTTGAAAACTTTGGCTCTAACTTAAAATCTGTGGGATGTGTCCTGATTTTACGAGAACTGGATAGGAAGCAAGAAATGATATGCTCCAAAGACCACGCTAATTCAAAAAGGTGAACACTACTTTTTTAACCTAAGATCGCTCTACATAATAGATGAACAAGTCACTCTTTGTATTATGTTAATATTGTTGTTGACTACGTATTATTTCTTTAGTTTCGAGGTTTATGAAATGTAACTCATACAACTTCTTCAAAATTTAATACGCTAATAAGTGTAAACATTTGTAAAACATTTTCAAGATATGCGATTTGTGGTACAACAACATTAGATTTACAAAAATCCATAATATTAAACATTTGTATCGTGTATTTGAAGACTGTTACAGTGTACAACAAAAAATAATAACTAATAATAGCCGATCATGTGAGTAGACACTCAAGAGTGCTACAGTTTCAAATTCTGACATCAGTTTGCAGGTAAAACATCGAAGTCCGGTTGTGATAATCGAACATTTTTACCTCAGAATCATACATTTTGCCAAGAAACAATGTTAAACACGTTAAGGAAAAAAGTAAACAGTTCGTGGACAGATGGCGGACACTACTTCAGGTTTTGTGGTTATGACTTTACATCTACGAAATGTAAACATCCACCTTTCTCCCACACACCTATACCCACCCGGGAGAAGCTGCTGGGAAATGCATGAAAATTTTGCTGGAATATAAGTCTACATGATTATCTCCCTTGTCTAACAGTAAATATGAAGCTAGTTACTTTTTTCTGAGCTTTAAACACAGTTTTCAGGTAACAATGAGATTCCACTTTCCATATTTCCATATTATATGAAAGATATATTTTTTATTAAATCATATTAGCCTAGCCTGTTCAGTGAAGTTCAAGTCTTTGGTAGTGAAATTTTCTTTTTACAGTCAAGGCGTCTCTGTGTATCTCCTCATAAGTTTCATTGAAATCGAGTCTATAAACGGGAAAGGACTGGAGGCAAGCAACGGGAAGGAATTCAGCCATAATCCCTTGAAAGAAATCATCCCAGCATTTGCTTGGAATGATTTGGCGAAACCATAGAACCCCAGATATGGATGGCTATACGGGAATTCGAACTCGTGTCCTCCCGAATACGAGACCAGAGTGATACTGCTTATCCACCACAATCGTTGTTTTACTGCCTACCGTGGTATCTAAAAAGTTTACTGAGTTTGGGATGGTAAATATCCCGTTTCGTTGGTTCCGGTCGTTTCTGCGCCTGGCATATACTGCGGGGTTATTTGGTTCAAGTCACGGTTGTGAGAGAAATTTTCATCATTTGGAACTTTGGCATTCTGATAGGAGAGCTAATGGCACATGATTTCTAATCACCTGATTGTCTGATACGAAATCTTCACAGGTTTTTCGCCGGATAATATTTTCAAAAGACAAGCTTTCGGCGGCTTGTTCTGCAGCCATCATCAGGTCCATTGTATTTATGAGTACGAGTACTATATACTAGTTGTTCTCATAAGTACAACGGACCTGATGATGGCGGCAGAACAAGCCGCCGAAAGCTTGTCTTTTGATAATATTATCCGGCGAAAAACCTGTGAAGATTTCGGATCAAAGATACGCCGGGAAAGCCTTATTTCTCATACCTGATTGTCTGCCAAAGTCCTGAGTTCAATCCTAAATTTCTACAAAGTGGGTGCGGAGCGAGGGTATGCAACATGAGTTTGACTTGCCCGTCACATGATCACGTTAAACTTAGGCTATCCTTTGTTGTGGTTCAGAAAAGTAGACCTGAATAGGCCAACACAAGGTTTCGCCCTATTACCCCTTCTTGATATGGACAACACAGACAACAGAATACACTTACAACAGTCATCAGAGACTTCAGAATACATAAAACAACATTTGGGCACACGGAGGGAAGATCCCTATGCTGGAAGGTCTTATACACTACCGACAAAGAGAACCAACCAATCTAATGATTGGAGACCAAACGGGTAAGGCCGCGTTTACACAGTGCGAGTTGACTGCGAGTGTAATGTCTTGCTGCGCGCGCAGCACTGGATAGTCCACTCTCCTCGTGTCAACAGGTACAAGACAGTTGACTGAGGATAGTGGACTCGGTCCACGACCAACTTTCGGTGTGCGATTTTAACAATCAAGATGGCGACAACTAACAAGTCGCATAAGCGGAGTGAAGCAGAGGTATTAAAATCTTTAGAACCGCATGAAAGTGAGGAAATTCCGTGGAATTTTAAGAATAAAAACTATACGAACAAGGATTTTAGAGATTTTGCTATCAAAAAATTGCTTCATAACGGTGTCATTTTTTGTGTATCGGCAAAAATATTTCACAACTCTTCAAATTGAGATACAGTTAGTCTTAAATGATGGTATTCTACATTTTCACTTTCAACCTTATTAAAAAAAGGGCGATGTGCATTTAAAGCATTTCTTTTTAACATTCACTCTTTTAATCATTTTCTAAGTTTTATTTTGTTATTCTTCATATCATTCAACATTATAATCAACAAATTATTTACGATGTTAATTCTTTCCTGTAATGTGTACATACTATTTTCAACAAGATCACATTGTAGGAGTACAGAACTGTCCTGACAGTGCACTGTCTTCAAATTATTACTAGCATGCTAGTCCACTCTCTTACCCCCACCACCGACAGTCCGGCCAACTGTCGTTCCAGTCAACTCGCCTCGTGTAAACGCGGCCTAAGATGATCGTTGTATGTAGGAAGTTATCTTCCACCTTAACTGCCGCATGTGAAGAGTATTGCAGACTATTGCTCGTGTTGAGTGGACGAAGCAGCTTTGTGGGAGGTGCTGGTGTCATCTCGCTGAAGCTTCAGCTGAAGCCTGAGGCCGTTGCATGAGCTGCGCGCTGGCGCCATTCAACCGTTCTAAAACTGCGCCGTCACGCCTTGCCTTTGTTCTCCGCGGAAATAATTTTTTGCAGGAGGAACGAACGTCATCTGCCTTTTGTTCGGTGGGCGTTTTTACTTGAAATATTTCTGCAGCAGGGGCAGACGAATGTACGCCGTATAGAGAAAGGAAGATGATAAAGATACTTCGGCGTGGAACTAATCCGATTACCGTTTCTGAAGTTGCTTTTCCATCAGGTAAAGCGTCTCGGTCCGCAGTACACAGCTGTTGTGCTCATAACCTGGACAGGTTGCTTATAGGTAGTCCAACCAGATAGGATAAAGTTTCCAAAAACAAGCTATAATCCTAATTCTTTTTGCTTTTCCTCTTACGAAACAGCGTTGTCTTCAGTTGCTTCTAGAGATTTACACTGCGCCTAATCTATATTCCTTTCTATCCACGTTTCGACTGAGGCCTCCATTTTCTTCGGGGGTCGAATACCTGATGAGCCTACTAGAGACTATTAATAGTCCCAGTAAACGACTCTACCCCTGAAGAAGACCGGAGAACTTGGCCGATTCGTCCCTACAAAGGAATATAGATTAGTTGCAGCGTAAATCTCGAGAAGCAAGTTATAGTATCTTGACGTCTGTGAAGACAGCTAAATCTTTTAACTGGGCAGTTTTTTAGAAGGTTCTATCTTGAAGATATGAAAGCACTTTTTAAATTTTGTATTCATAGAAGCTTCTTTGATAATTTCTGGCAAGATACACACCTCGACAGATTTTTATGAAAATCATAATTACAAACTGTCGTTCTAAGACTTATCAGCTTCAAACATTAGTCTTTATATGACTTCCGTATTCAAGGTTTGAAAGAAACCTGGTCGTCATATATTTTCTGTGGACATCTTTTGTCTCGTTCCTCGACGACTTTAAGCTAATGTAATATTTTTGGCATTCTGTTACTATCCATTATTTGAGTATATTTAATTCACTTAGTTTGGTAGTTACACAATTAATCCATTAGGGAACTTACTATTAGTGTTGCTGATGTCGGGATTGGATATCGTGTCTGTTCTTTGAACCCTATAATTGACATTAGGAATTTCATTTCCACCGTCTGAATTCTTTGTTTTTGTCGTCTAACCAGGGTCCATCATTTTATTCCATAATGACACATGGGAGAAAGTTATAATCTTGTAAATTTTTACAATGGATTCTATGCTTGCGTTTCTTTGTAAAGTTCTTTTAATCATGCCATTTGTATGATGAAATTATTATTTTTAAAATCGATATCTTCAATATTGTTTAGCCTAAAAATATATCAGAGATATTTAAAATCTGTAATAAGCTCTACAGGCGTATGTTCTACTAATTTTTTTGATGTTTTCAAGTGTTTTCGTATAAATGCTTGTATTTTGATTTTGTAAACATATTTTAGATTACAAGATTTCTCTAATGAGTGTAGTTCGTGGATTGATATATGCCTCAGTCAGTATTATTTGATAATCTGCAGATAATAAATTCAGATTAGTTTTTTTAAATTATATTTTTGTAATAATGTTTCTTTCCGACTGTCCAGTACCGCTACACGCGTTAAGCCCTATCACACTAGATCTGGGAAGTACAACGGGTCCTAGTTCAAATCTAGGCTGTCCTGATTGTGATTTTTAGGCGTTTTCCAAAATCATCTAGGTGAATGCTGGGACTGTACCAAATCTCCTCGTAACTACACATTTAACAAACAAAAATACACTTATTACACAAAATACAAGTCACAAGTTTCGCCGACAATTGGAAACGCTTCCTCTTCACAATAAAAAAACTATGACAGGTCTAGGTAGCCATTAGTAGATTGAATTTTGCTTTCATATTGAGCACCGTATCGGGAAGAAGACCAGCGAAAGTGGAAACGTTCAAATGATGAAAATGATGGATCTTTATTTCCATTTGTTGATGACGTTGTCTAGGTAAAAGTCAAATGATTTGAGTAATTTTTCAGATTTGAAATATAATTTTCATTATTGAAAAAGTAAAATAAAAAAATAATTTAAAGCAATGTTACTTTTTATTAGTTTCCCTACCGTTCGATACGCTGAGAGTTAACATATTTCTCTAGTTTTTTTTTTTTTTTTTCTTCTGGCTTTATGCCTCGTTGACGGCTAAGGTCATTAGAGGCGGGATGGGACTGGGGACAAGAAACGGGAAGGAACTCGGCCATGGCCTTTCTGAAGGAAGCATCCCGACATTCGCCTGTAGTGACTTGGGGAAACCATGGAAAACCCATATCTGGATGCCCGGACGGGGATTCGAACCCGCGTCCTCCCGAATGCGAGGCCATTTCTCTAGAGATTTATTCTTTTGGCTGAAAATATTTCCGAATATATAGAATACTGCTCATATTCTACAAAATTTCAGACCATTCTCGTAACTTTATTTAAGAACTCCCATATCTACCGGTGTCTGCTGAAAGAGGTGTTCAATTTTTTTTTTGGATTGGTTTTGCATTTATTTCAGTAAGTAACTAGCTGTTACCGTAACTTCCTTCACTTGGTTTTATAGTTTAAGAAGTGCCTTCTATGGCAGTTACTCACATGGACAACTTGAAGTCAAAATTTATAATCTACGCGTAGTAAAAAATATCGCAAATACAGTGAGATCATTGTTTGAATCCTCATAAAAATCTGACGAGCTGTTTTTGCGTGAATTACGTTCCGCAAAACTAAAAGATAGACGAACATACAATTTATTCTTATTTTCTCTGCTTCCCGATACCACATCAAGATAAAACCTACATCAGTTTAGTCCTGGAAATCAATAAAAACCCGTCTGGTTGTTTTTGCGTTAATTGCTCTCAGCAAAACAGAATTTGCTTCTCTCGGTCGAAATGTTTAAAGCCAAATGAAAAAGAAGTCACTTGCGTCATGCACCTGGAAATTGGAATGATTTCCATAAACCATGAAAAACTGAAACAGGATGGCTGGGCTGGTATTTGAATCTCTGTCCTTCCGATTGCTTTGACCTGGTATCTTGGAGGACGTGGGTTCATATCCCAATGTGACCATCCTAATTTCAGTTTTCCCATGGTTTTTCCGGAAATCACTCCAGGCAAATGCCGGAATCGTTTCTTTCAAAGGCCATGGCGAACCCCTTTTAGTTCTCCTTTCATCCCGTCTTGTGGTTGAAAAGAGTCCCTGCTACCTTAAATCATCCCTACTCCTATACTTCACCTGGTGGGAATAAAGTTTATTAAATAGGTAGATATGTTGTTTTTCAGCAATAACTGAATTTATTCCACACATTGATTGTAAAACAAATTAGAATGTAGATGAAATTTTCTCGGAAAAATAGCCGAGTGTGTATGTTTGTTTAACATGATGGATGTACTTTCTCACTTTGTTACCGCTTGTCAGCAATGACGTAAATTCGGTCTATAATTTTAAGTTTAAGCTCTCCCACAATTTGATTTTGAAACTATTTTCAATTGTTTATAATTATGATATTAGCTATTTGTATGTATATTTATTACATTTACTAGCTTTGCCCCGTATGCGCTGCAATGCCTATTTTTCTTTCTTAGTGGGTACACATACGTAAAGTAGACACATTTACACGTACAAAATAAATAAAAGTATATGGGTTTTGGTGCATAAATTAAATTGGAAAAAGTTTATCCTAGTACTTTAAAATTCTGATGTTTTAGCCCTTTTGATCGGATTGTAATATACATTCTCCTTCACCATCCACTTTGGCAGATTTCCCTATCGTTTTGGAAATACATGCAAAACACGGAGAAGTTGCACTTGCCAATTTGTCTTAAGAGGGGCGGAGAGAGAGAGCGGGTGCAGTAATGTAAACAAAATGTAAACACCATCTTCACTTATTTTAAAGGAAAGTTCCTTCAATATCGAATAAAAACTGTAGATTTGTGTGTCGTCACAGAAACTTTAAAATAATTTTTAACATTCAACTTCGAATTTTTTGATCAGCAATTGTTAGATCGGTATACGTCCAACGCTGTTTCACAGAAAATTTCATACGCTCTAAGAAAATCACTATCTACTTTGGTCAATTTCTCCACCGTTTTCGAAATATTTGTAAAAAAATAATTCGATTTTAAGTGTAAAGTTTGCTTAAGCGGGTGATGGGGTAAAGTGGGTGGTTTTTTTGTAAACCAAATGTAGACATTATTTTTCTCTTTGTTTTAATGTATACATGTGCAAAGTTCCATTCAGATCGAATAAAAACTGAGTTTGTGTAAAGAACATTGAAAATTAAGAGGGGATGGGGTATAAGGGGAGAGGGACTGAATTTTTGCTAACTAAATGTATATAGTACTTTTCTGTTTGCTGTAAAGTAAACGTGTGCAATGTTCCTTCAGAATCGGATACAAACTGTAGCTTTGTATAAAGAACATTGACAAAAATTGATGGGGTGGAAAGTGAGAGGGTTGGGTTTCTGAAAATCAAATTTAGACAGTATTTGTTTTAATGTATACGTGCGCAAAGGATCATTGATATCGGATGATATCTGTGTGTATTTTTTTTAAAAAGACATTTACAGAAATAAGGGGGTGGAAGGGGGAGAGGTATAGGGTTTCTCAAAACCAAATAATGACACTATTTTCTGTTGGTTTTGAAGAATACGTGTGTACGTTGGTATTGGATTAAAACTGTGGGTATGTCTAAAGAACATTGACAAAAATTAAGAGGGGTAGAAAAGGGCAGAGGGGTCGGGTTTTCGCAAACCAAATGTAGACAGTATTTTTCTGTTTGTTTTAATGTATAGGCCTACATGTGAAAAGTTCCGTCGATATCGTATAAAAATTTTGGGTGAGTATAAAAAATATTGGCAAAAATTTAGGAGTTGGAAAAGTGAGTGGGGTTGAGTTTCTGAAAACCAAATGTTGACTGTATACATGTACAAAGTTCCATCGAAATCGGAAATAATGTGGTTTCGTATAAAATTAAGGGTTGTAAAGGGGGAGAGGGGGTGATTTTTTTTTTTGTCAGAAACCTTCGCACGCGTGCACACAACAACTCACCAAAGTTTCATCGCAATCGGATGAATGGTATAACAACGCACAGAAGACGAACATACAAACAAACAAACATTCATTTTTATGTAATAAGATATTTGCCTTTGCCTCCAATTTCGCGTGCGTGGACCAAGGTATAATCGTACTATACGGAAGATGTTCGGAATTTCAAGCAGTAATATTAGTTGAGGTTGTGGATGTGTTAAATTGCAGCCTGGACCAGAATTATTTGTTAAGGAGTATTATATTTTTCTCTTCGTCAAATGTATAATTTTGAGTCAAACATTTTGTATCATCATAGCCGCATTTAAATGTTTTGCTTTTATACTGCTCAACAAAAAGAGACTAAACTCAACGGCAATATTTGCAGTTTCTAAAGAACAGAGTCGAAATTCTGTTATCACCTAAAACCAATGTTTAACATATATTTTTTAAAATCTAACTTTTGATATGCCAGAAACAACTAATAGTAGCACTAAAACAAACTTGCAATTTTTTTTATTAATGTTTATGCTTTTTTATGTGTTAATCTTTGAAATTGTATTAAGAATCCTTGGTATCCATTGATGTAGTTTCCACCATCTGAATTGTATTAAGAATCTTTGGTGCATCATTTTTTTTTCATTTCTTTCTCTGGTGCCCGGTCACGTAGAGTCTTAAAACATCCCTTAGATTTTAAGATATATCAAAAGCTTTCAAACTGTGAAAATCCCATCCAAATCGGTTCGGTGGTTTTCGAGTAATGCCGGAATAAAGAAATTGACCGACGAATCCCTCTACAGAGTTATATACGTGTGGGGGGAGGGTAGAGAAGAGATTTGACTAGGGTGTTTTTGTTCTATATATTCTTTTAATTGTCACACAGAAATCTACACAGGTGCGCAGTAATTTACAATTACATATGGAAGTGAATAGATAGTAGTAAATTTGATATCAGTCTGGTATAAGGAAGTTATTCATTGTGCCTACGATTTAAGGATTAAATTTTGTGCATTATAATCCAAATATACTGAACGAATATGGTAACATTTCATGTTATCAATACCAACTCGTGTTTAGAGTTTAATGTATTCAATAGAATTTAAAAAATTAGTTTGCTAGCAGCAATTTTATGCAATAAGTCTCCAATATTTATGCTAAATTTTGGATATATGCAAACGGGATGACTCGCATTACAGTAAAAACATTCATGACAGTTCCATGGATGGAATTTTTAGTTAATGTAATAACAGCAAATAGGATTTGATTACGGAACTTGTTTATGATGCATTTGTCACAGCCAACAGTTGTACGATTATACAGGGTGTTTCAAAAATGACCGGTATATTTGAAAAATCAATAAAAACTAAACGGGCAGCGATAGAAATACACCATTTGTTGCGATATGTTTGGGACAACAGTAAATTTTCAGGCAGACAAACTTTCGAAATTAGTTACAATTTTCAACAACAGATGGCGCTGCAATCTGGAAAAATGTAAAATACTATCTTTTCCACAGGAATAAACCATTTTTTCACAGCAAATTTGCAATTTGTGAACAGCACACGATTACAGCAGAAAGACGACTTACAGATTGGCGAACTCACAGACTGCGTTTACTTCTCTCTCTTTCAAATCGCCTGCAGCGCCATCTGTTGTTGAAAATTGTAACTAATTTCAAAAGTTTGTCTGCCTGAAAATTTTACTGTTGTACCAAGCATATTGCAACAAACGGTGTATTTCTATCACTACCCGTTTAGTTTTTATTGATTTTTCAAATATACCGGTCATTTTTGAAACACCCGGTACAATAGTTGTTTAAAAGTCCGTCAAAATTAACTGATATCACGTAAGTGGTGATAGGAATTTATTCTGGAAAAGTTTCTAAATATAAACAGTTACTTTTTTATTGATATTTTTTCGTGATGTAAGCAAACTTTCTCACATTAAAATCTCGCAGTATTTGGTTAGGATAGTAGGAGGAGACTGTGACTCCTGGGACAAAAGATCTTAAGCCGGCCCCGGAAGAGACTCCACTCGTCCGCGTGACGTCACAGTTGGATGGCGGGAAATTCTAATGGACCAATGGCGGCCAAGGTCGTATGACGTCACACGTTAGTTCCTCAACCAGCCGCACAGATGGCACCATCTCCCAAGGGCTTAATATCTTTGGGCGCAGATATTCCACTCCCCCAGGATAGAGAAAGCCAGCGGGGGAAAACCCAGCCCTAAGGCGTATTTGAACAGGTGTCGACATGTACGCACTTGCTCGGCCGCCGAGACCCTGTTGCGACATGCGCGATAACTTGCATAACTCTCGCTAGAGGTCAGCACACGGTAGTAGACATTTGCCGCTAGATGGAGCGGGTGTCCCAATATGCGTGAAATATTTCGGCGTTTGCTCGGGAGTCCGACAGGTTACGAAATGGCTCCATTACAGAGCGATACAGCTAGGCCATCCACCATTGTGAAAGCATAGCTGGCGGACAAAGAAATTAGGGCGTCCAATTTCTTCGGTACTTAAGCATAAATCATTGCAATTTTACTAAAAACAAAAAAAAGTCCACATTAAAACGACCTCGGCAGTGTTGGGGCTAGAGTGCCGAAGGTTGCCGGTTCGAGTCCGGCCGCGGTGTTTAAGTGTTTTGTGAAAAAGCCGTAAAGTTACGTAATTTCCACGCCTAAAAAAATAAGTCGAAAAGCATAAATGTTTCCTTTTAACGGGAAAAAAAACGTCATAAACTCCAGATATAAATTCTATGTGTACCTGTTTTCATGAAATTATTTAGCGTTTTTGCCTCTCATTCGGGAGGACGGAGGTTCCAGGCATCCATGGTTTCCCAAAATCACTCCAAGTGAATGCCGGGGATGCTACCTTCAAAAGGCCATGGCCGAATTCCTTCCCGTCTCTAAAGACCTCGCTGTTAACATAAATTCCGTTCATCGAAGCAGGCAGACATTAAAAATTAATTCACCGACGAAGAGACGGGAAACAAACTCACTTTTTCATTATGAACAATATAATATAACTCACGAGTGTCACCTACAGTCCGTGTATTTTAAAGGATGTATTAAATTAGGGGTATTTATATTTTTATTTATATTTCTCGTGTCCAGGACATAACAAGTTGAAAAAACAAATAACATTAATTAATTAATATTAACTATAAACACAATTATATAGAATGTGACCAGAATTCCGCAATCTTGATGGCCTTCTCGTTTGCCCTGTAAAGGTCGTCGATATTGCAGGTTTCAGGGAGATTCCTGCATATCAGAAGATGTTGTGGGTTCTGAAGCTCACCACATTCACATAGATCGTTGTCATTAGTGTACCCCCATTTTTTAAATATTATATTTACATCGGGACACTTCAGTTCTTAGTCTGTTTAAAGCCTTCCATATAGCATATGGCTGATTACATCCCGCAGCGGTGCCTCTTTGATGTTCCTCCACCAGGACAAATTTCAAAATTAGGGGTAATGAAATTGTGTGTCTCCAAGTGAATGCCGGGGATGCTACCTTCAAAAGGCCATGACCGAATTCATTCCCATTCCTTTCCCCGTCTCTAAAGACCACGTTGTTAGAGAGACGTTAAAAAAAAGTACCTGTTTTAGCGTTCTGACCTTGTATTCGAGAGGACGGCGTTTCCGAGGAGCATCCAGATTTGGGTTTTCCATGGTTTCCCCAAATCACTCCAGGTGAATGCCGGGGATGCTACCTTCAAAAGGCCATGACCGAATTCATTCCCATTCCTTTCCCCGTCTCTAAAGACCACGTTGTTAGAGAGACGTTAAAAAAAAGTACCTGTTTTAGCGTTCTGACCTTGTATTCGAGAGGACGGCGTTTCCGAGGAGCATCCAGATTTGGGTTTTCCATGGTTTCCCCAAATCACTCCAGGTGAATGCCGGGATGCTTCCTTCAAAAGGACATGGCCGAATTCCTTCCCATTCCTTGCTCCCCATCCTTTCCCCATCTCAAAATGCCAGGTTGTTAGAGAGACGTTAAAAAGTTTAAAAAATGAAATTATTGTGATAAAGTATAGCAAAACCACACATACGTTATTCCTTTCAAAATTCGTAGCCTCAAAAACCCATCAATGGTGAAATCCTTTCATTGAAACCGAGAGACATTCACCGATGAAGGTAGGGAAAACCATAAAAAAATTCCGTTCATCGAAGCAGGCAGACATTAAAAATTAATACACCGACGAAGAGACGGGAAACAAACTCAATTAGTCACATCATGTTGGATTCGTTATAAACAATTTAATATAGCTCGCGAGTGTCACCTACATTCCGTGTATTTTAAAGGATGTATTAAATTATGTGTAATGAAACACAGACACTTTTTGGACTCAAAGAGGCATTGAAGGGGTTTACTGATGGATGTAAGTATAACCTCGATTGGTTGAGAGCCTCTAAACTAAAGCAAAGTTGTCGATTTGAAAACCAGGCTCGTAATTGTTGCCATCCAGGTCAAACCTTTGTCGTTTGTCTATCCAGGCCAATCTATGTATCAATTCTGTTATGCTTTCGTAAGCAATCACAAATTGAGTGTCCTTAGCTGTACTTTGTCTAAAATTCCAATAAATCCCTTGTGACACATCAGTGATTGACACCTTTAACTGTATTTTACAGTACAGCACTTATGTTCCAGGAACGAAATACCGTCTGTTAATCTTACTAATTTCACACCTGGGGAATCTAAGTACGCCAGTCCTATGTGATAAAAATCGAGTCACGCTAAGGCAGTGCTTTCGCAAAGTCTTCTGCTAATCAGTAGCCAGGTACCAAAATGTTCATTTAAGGTGGTTCTACTGCAGTTTTCAGGGAAATTCTCCCCTTTTCCAGGAAATTATTTTTCAATAAATCAGGGGGACGAAATACGTCTGTTAATCTTACTAATTTCACCCCTGTCGAATCGAAGTACGCCAGTCCTATGTGATAAAAATCGAGTCACGCTAAGGCAGTGCTAAGCACTGAACATGCCTGAGACCATCGCCTGTGACCAAGGTGGAGATACTCCCTTATAGAAGAAATCCAGTGCCAGCTTCTACTGATATTCTATTCCTAATTCTTTCACCAAGATCCACCCCTAGCCTCATCACCAACATACCCACAGCACTTCCTCAAACCACCTTCTGTTTTCCAATGATTCCCAATCCAACCCCTGATCAGTTACAGACAGGGTTACCTTCTGTTCGTGCGTTAAAGTAAACCAAAAATTCAAATTCGCAAAGTCTTCTGCTAATCAGTAGCCAGGTATCAAAATGTTCATTTAAGGTGGTTCTACTACAGTTTTCAGGGAAATTCTCCCATTTTCCAGCAATTTATTTTTCAATAAATCAGGACCCAGGGGAGTTCTCCATTCGGCTTAAAATGTTCCCATTTAACGCCAACCTTCGGATTCAGGACCAAGTGTGACATTTGTTTGTAATTGCATGCTTGTTCAAGTAACCACGATAAAGTTACCATAATGCTCTTAGCACTGATAGTTTCATGGTCATCAAACAGGCATCATAACCCACATTTTCATAGAAGATCCCCACACATCGACAAGTATCCAAAGGTGCAGACACTAGTTCTATTGCGCCGAAGATAGCACCCACGCTTGAACTGTCGTAAATTGTTAGGTCAAAGTGGGTGTTTGGATATTTTATCCACTCAGCCTCATCATCTAAAGTCTAATGACAGATTGTGGTCATGCCAACTTAGGCTCCATACACCACTCAGAATTATTCTGCCAATATCCATTCTAACAGCATTATACACCACATACAGCCCCTGACACTCTTCCAATTCCCAATGACATCCAGTCCAGTTCCTTTATTAAGGCACTTGCTGAATATTTTCCACTAATAAATCTAGCTGCTATATTTTGCATCTTGCATTTGATGTACAAAAAATGTGGTCTCCATACTACACTTATATATACAAGAAATGGTCTGACTGTGGGTTTGTACCCAAGTCCTTCGCTTCTCTGGTACATCCCCTCATCACCCTCTCTGTTAAACCGAGCGTGGTGGTGTAACGGATAGCGTTCTGCCTCGCATTCGGGAGGACGGCGGTTCGAATCCCCGTCCGGGCATCCAGATTTGGGTTTTCCATGGTTTCCCCAAATCACTCCAGGTGAATGCCGGGATGCTTCCTTCAAAAGGCCATGGCCGAATTCCTTCCCATTCCTTGCCCCCATCCTTTCCCGTCTCTAAAGACCACGTTGTTAAAAAGGGACAAAAAAAAACTCTCTGTTAAATGATTTTGTGTAGTGAAAAACGTGAGAAACACAATTCGTATGCCAACACAAACGGCAGTAAACTGTAAAGAGTACAGTGAAATGGGAGATTGCCTAAGCCCTGAAGCAATGGTTAGAAGCACACGTTGATAATTCTATAACCATATATTTTAGACTCAAATAACAGAGGAAGTAGACACACGCACACACTTGTACATGCATACAGCGAGGTCGACAGAACTAACAGCAAGCATCATGGAAACGATGAAGTGGGGCAGAATTGTCGTTACCACTGATTAACTGGGCAGAACTATCGTTAAAAAAATCATCAGACAGACGAGTTTAAGTCAGGTATCACAATACTTACACTTACATGCACAAAGAGAGACGCAGATATACTTCAAGTCTACAGAAAGTTCAGGACGACTACTGCACCAATCATGGAAACAAAAAAAAGTGATGTAGTACTTTCTTGCCCCCATGACTGGCTGAAAAACAGAACTCTCCTTACATATCATCTGCCTGGCGAGATAGAGGGTGTGCAAAAGATGGCATGTTTTCACCATACACCTAAGTATTTACATCATAAATAGTGTTCATCACACACAATTGATTACATTTACCATCAATACGTGGGCAGAATTGTCGTTACCACTGATTAACTGGGCAGAACTATCGTTAAAAAAATCATCAGACAGACGAGTTTAAGTCAGGTATCACAATACTTACACTTACATGCACAAAGAGAGACGCAGATATACATGTAAGTCTACAGAAAGTTCAGGACGACTACCTGCACCAATCATGGAACAAAAAAAAAAAAAGTGATGTAGTACTTTCTTGCCCCCATGACTGGCTGAAAAACAGAACTCTCCTTACATAATCTGCCTGGCGAGATAGAGGGTGTGCAAAAGATGGCATGTTTTCGCCATACACCTAAGTATTTACATCATAAATAGTGTTCATCACACACTTGATTACATTTACCATCAATACGTTTCTCCATACTGCAACCCTATCTGCCATTCATTAAGAGTGCCCCAGGTACCATGAGTTACAATAGACATTTGACTATCACCAGATACCAGAACCCCTCATATTCATACTAGGTCTCAACCACAAATCCATACGTATCCATGCACAAGCTCAAAGAAACAGGAACAGCAAATCATACATCCAGATAAATGAGTTTAAGGAAGGTATCACCATACTTACGCACACAGACACATATATCCATGCCTTCAGCGAGCTAGACACAACAACCAGCCCCAATCATGGCGACGAAAAAGTGAGTAGAACCCCCATGGCTCATAACTGACCAAAAAATCATCAGTAACATATGTTCCAGGCACCATACTCTTCACATCAACATCATCTCATTTATTTCACACTAAGACCTCACTATCATCCAGTATCATGGTACAAAACTGTTCACATCAGCACCAACACGTCTATCCCACACCTTTTTCTGCCATTCAGTAACATGTGCCCCCCATGTACCACGAGTAGCAGTAGACACTTGGTCATCAGACAGATATCATAACTCCCATATTAATACTAGGTCTCACCCACAAATCCATACGTCACCTCACACAAGCATCAGTGCAGGAACAGCACATCATACATCCAGACAAACGAGATAAAGGAAGGTATCACCACATTTACGCAAAAAAAAACACACACAGAGATAGAGACGCATACACACGTACATTTCCATGCCTACAGCGATCTCGACTCAACAACTAGCCCAATCGTGGCAACGAAAAAGTGGTACAGAACACCCATGACTGACCAAAAATCATAGAAAGACACACATACACACACACACACACCCATGTCAATGCATTCACACAGTTCCATTCGTCACCACACATAACTGGAGGAAAGAGACTGAACATGCTAGATCCAAACTGAAGAGTTACAGGATGTGTGAAGTTTGAAATCACAGTCACATCTCTCCCACACCGCAACCCTTTCGGTCATTTAATAACATGTGACCCAGGTACCATGAGTTACAATGACACTTGTCTATCAGACGGGTATCATAACTCCATATTCATACTAGGTCTCACCCACAACCCATACGTCTCCACACAAGCACAAACATATGGGTGGAACATCAATTCATACGTCCAGATAAATGAGTTTAAGGAAGATATCACCATACTTACGCATACAGACACAGAGAAAGACGCACACAGACACATATATCCATGCCTACAGCGAGCTCAACACAACAACCAGCCCAATCATGGCAAAGAAAAAGTGGGAGAGAACCCCCATGGCTCAAGACTGACAAAAAAAAATCATCATTAACATGTGTTCCAAGTAACAAACTCCTCACATCAAAATCATATCATTTAACTCACACTACAGACCTCTCTGCCATTCAGTATCGTTGGTAATATGTACAAAGCTTTTCACATGATCAGCACCACCTCTATCCCACGCCACAAGCCTTTTCTGCTGTTCAGTACCACGAGTATCAGTAGGCACATGGTCATCAGACAAATATCATAACTCCCATACTCATCTAGGTCTCACACACAAACATAACTGACCAAAAAAACCATCAGACAGACGTTAGAGTGTGCAATGGATGACATGTTTTTGCCATACACCTCAGTACTTATCACATTATCAATTAATTACATCAACACATAGGTAGCCAGTCATTGTGAAATCTCAAAGTCGATATAATCCTATCGTGATAGACACACAGCCACATAGAAAGACACACACTCACATGTCCATGCATACACACAGATGACTGAACACCCTAGGTCGAGACTGAATAGTTACAGGATGTGCGAAATATTTCATTTCTTTGAGCTGTTCACATGATCAGCACCACCTCTATCCCACGCCACAAGCCATTTCTGCTGTTCAGTAATATTTGTCCGACATACCACGAGTATCAGTAGGCACATGCTCATCAGTCAAATATCATAACTCCCATACTCATACTAGGTCTCACACACTAATCCATACATCACCACCACACAAGCACTCACAAACAACCATCAGACAGACGTTAGAGTGTGTGCAATGGATGACATGTTTTTGCCATACACCTCAGTATTTATCACATTATCAATTAATTACATCAACACACCCTAGGTAGCCAGTCATTGTGAAATCTCAAAGTCGAATAGAATCCTATCGTGATAGACACACAACCACATAGAAAAACACACATACACACACTCACATGTCCATGCATACACACTGTTACCATATATCACCACACACATACACGTAACTGGAGGAAAAGGACTGAACACCCTAGGTCCAGACTGAATAGCTACAGGATGTGCGAAATGTTTCATTTCTTTGCCACAAACCTCGGTGCTCGTCAGTTAATAGAAGCTCATCAAAGACAAATTTTGGGTGAACCTGCCCAGGCGGGCGCGGCGGGAGGTGGCCACCCTTCCTCACAGCGGACGCGTACATCGTGTTTTAGTAGGTCGGTATACCGGCACATATTACCGCCTCGAGCGCAATGAAATTCCGGTCTTCAGTGCGGTCCTAAAAATGCGGTTACCGGTAATAGGTCCCGGTCGGAAATCTCCGGTAATCCATCGCGGTCCGAGCTTTTAGACGGCGTATTACGGTATTTCTGTCCGCAGTGGGGAAGGGTGGCCACCTCCCGCCGCGCCCGCCTGGGCAGGTTCACCCAAAATTTGTCTTTGATGAGCTTCTATTAACTGACGAGCACCGAGGTTTGTGGCAAAGAAATGAAACATTTCGCACATCCTGTAGCTATTCAGTCTGGACCTAGGGTGTTCAGTCCTTTTCCTCCAGTTACGTGTATGTGTGTGGTGATATATGGTAACTGTGTGTATGCATGGACATGTGAGTGTGTGTATGTGTGTTTTTCTATGTGGTTGTGTGTCTATCACGATAGGATTCTATTCGACTTTGAGATTTCACAATGACTGGCTACCTAGGGTGTGTTGATGTAATTAATTGATAATGTGATAAATACTGAGGTGTATGGCAAAACATGTCATCCATTGCACACACTCTAACGTCTGTCTGATGGTTGTTTGTGAGTGCTTGTGTGTGGTGATGTATGGATTAGTGTGTGAGACCTAGTATGAGTATGGGAGTTATGATATTTGACTGATGAGCATGTGCCTACTGATACTCGTGGTATGTCGGACAAATATTACTGAACAGCAGAAATGGCTTGTGGCGTGGGATAGAGGTGGTGCTGATCATGTGAACAGCTCAAAGAAATGAAATATTTCGCACATCCTGTAACTATTCAGTCTCGACCTAGGGTGTTCAGTCATCTGTGTGTATGCATGGACATGTGAGTGTGTGTCTTTCTATGTGGCTGTGTGTCTATCACGATAGGATTATATTCGACTTTGAGATTTCACAATGACTGGCTACCTATGGTTGATGTAATTAATTGATAATGTGATAAGTACTGAGGTGTATGGCAAAAACATGTCATCCATTGCACACACTCTAACGTCTGTCTGATGGTTTTTTGGTCAGTTATGTTTGTGTGTGAGACCTAGAATGAGTATGGGAGTTATGATATTTGTCTGATGACCATGTGCCTACTGATACTCGTGGTACTGAACAGCAGAAAAGGCTTGTGGCGTGGGATAGAGGTGGTGCTGATCATGTGAAAGCTTTGTACATATTACCAACGATACTGAATGGCAGAGAGGTCTGTAGTGAGTTAAATGATATGATTTTGATGTGAGGAGTTTGTTACTTGGAACACATGTTAATGATGATTTTTTTGTCAGTCTTGAGCCATGGGGGTTCTGTCCCACTTTTTCTTTGCCATGATTGGGCTGGTTGTTGTGTTGAGCTCGCTGTAGGCATGGATATATGTGTCTGTGTGCGTCTTTCTCTGTGTCTGTATGCGTAAGTATGGTGATATCTTCCTTAAACTCATTTATCTGGACGTATGAATTGATGTTCCCCATATGTTTGTGCTTGTGTGGAGACGTATGGGTTTGTGGGTGAGACCTAGTATGAATATGGAGTTATGATACCCGTCTGATAGACAAGTGTCTATTGTAACTCATGGTACCTGGGTCACATGTTATTAAATGACAGAAAGGGTTGCGGTGTGGGAGAGATGTGCTGTGATTTCAAACTTCACACATCCTGTAACTCTTCAGTTTGGATCTAGCATGTTCAGTCTCTTTCCTCCAGTTATGTGTGGTGATGAATGGAACTGTGTGAATGCATTGACATGGGTGTGTGTGTGTGTGTGTATGTGTGTCTTTCTATGATTTTTGGTCAGTCATGGGTGTTCTGTACCACTTTTTCGTTGCCACGATTGGGCTAGTTGTTGAGTCGAGATCGCTGTAGGCATGGAAATGTACGTGTGTATGCGTCTCTATCTCTGTGTGTGTTTTTTTTTTGCGTAAATGTGGTGATACCTTCCTTTATCTCGTTTGTCTGGATGTATGATGTGCTGTTCCTGCACTGATGCTTGTGTGAGGTGACGTATGGATTTGTGGGTGAGACCTAGTATTAATATGGGAGTTATGATATCTGTCTGATGACCAAGTGTCTACTGCTACTCGTGGTACATGGGGGGCACATGTTACTGAATGGCAGAAAAGCTTAGGTGTGGGATAGACGTGTTGGTGCTGATGTGAACAGTTTTGTACCATGATACTGGATGATAGTGAGGTCTGTAGTGTGAAATAAATGAGATGATGTTGATGTGAAGAGTATGGTGCCTGGAACATATGTTACTGATGATTTTTTGGTCAGTTATGAGCCATGGGGGTTCTACCTCACTTTTTCGTCGCCATGATTGGGGCTGGTTGTTGTGTCTAGCTCGCTGAAGGCATGGATATATGTGTCTGTGTGCGTAAGTATGGTGATACCTTCCTTAAACTCATTTATCTGGATGTATGATTTGCTGTTCCTGTTTCTTTGAGCTTGTGCATGGATACGTATGGATTTGTGGTTGAGACCTAGTATGAATATGAGGGGTTCTGGTATCTGGTGATAGTCAAATGTCTATTGTAACTCATGGTACCTGGGGCACTCTTAATGAATGGCAGATAGGGTTGCAGTATGGGAGAAACGTATTGATGGTAAATGTAATCAATTGTGTGTGATGAACACTATTTATGATGTAAATACTTAGGTGTATGGCGAAAACATGCCATCTTTTGCACACCCTCTATCTCGCCAGGCAGATGATATGTAAGGAGAGTTCTGTTTTTCAGCCAGTCATGGGGGCAAGAAAGTACTACATCACTTTTTTTTTTTTGTTTCCATGATTGGTGCAGGTAGTCGTCCTGAACTTTCTGTAGACTTGTACATGTATATCTGCGTCTCTCTTTGTGCATGTAAGTGTAAGTATTGTGATACCTGACTTAAACTCGTCTGTCTGATGATTTTTTAACGATAGTTCTGCCCAGTTAATCAGTGGTAACGACAATTCTGCCCACGTATTGATGGTAAATGTAATCAATTGTGTGTGATGAACACTATTTATGATGTAAATACTTAGGTGTATGGTGAAAACATGCCATCTTTTGCACACCCTCTATCTCGCCAGGCAGATGATATGTAAGGAGAGTTCTGTTTTCAGCCAGTCATGGGGGCAAGAAAGTACTACATCACTTTTTTTTGTTTCCATGATTGGTGCAGGTAGTCGTCCTGAACTTTCTGTAGACTTGAACATGTATATCTGCGTCTCTCTTTGTGCATGTAAGTGTAAGTATTGTGATACCTGACTTAAACTCGTCTGTCTGATGATTTTTTAACGATAGTTCTGCCCAGTTAATCAGTGGTAACGACAATTCTGCCCCACTTCATCGTTTCCATGATGCTTGCTGTTAGTTCTGTCGACCTCGCTGTATGCATGTACAAGTGTGTGTCTACTTCCTCTGTTAATTTGAGTCTAAAATATATGGTTATAGAATTATCAACGTGTGCTTCTAACCATTGCTTCAGGGCTTAGGCAATCTCCCATTTCACTGTACTCTTTACAGTTTACTGCCGTTTGTGTTGGCATACGAATTGTGTTTCTCACGTTTTTCACTACACAAAAATCATTTAACAGAGAGTTTTTTTTTGTCCCTTTTTAACAACGTGGTCTTTAGAGACGGGAAAGGATGGGGGCAAGGAATGGGAAGGAATTCGGCCATGGCCTTTTGAAGGAAGCATCCCGGCATTCACCTGGAGTGATTTGGGGAAACCATGGAAAACCCAAATCTGGATGCCCGGACGGGGATTCGAACCGCCGTCCTCCGAATGCGAGGCAGAACGCTATCCGTTACACCACCACGCTCGGTTTAACAGAGAGGGTGATGAGGGATGTACCAGAGAAGCGAAGGACTTGGGTACAAACCCACAGTCAGACCATTTCTTGTATATATAAGTGTAGTATGGAGACCACATTTTTTGTACATCAAATGCAAGTGCAAAATATAGCAGCTAGATTTATTAGTGGAAAATATTCACAAGTGCCTTAATAAAGGAACTGGACTGGATGTCATTGGGAGATTGGAAGAGTGTCAGGGGCTGTATGTGGTGTATAATGCTGTTAGAATGGATATTGGCGAATAATTCTGAGTGGTGTATGGAGCCTAAGTTGCATGACCACAATCTGGCATTAGACTTTAGATGATGAGGACTGATGGATAAAATATCCAAACACCCACTTTGACCTAACAATTTACGACAGTTCAAGCGTGGGTGCTATCTTCGGCGCAATAGAACTAGTGTCTGCACCTTTGGATACTTGTCGATGTGTGGGGATCTTCTATGAAAATGTGGGTTATGATGCCTGTTTGATGACCATGAAACTATCAGTGAGCTAAGAGCATTATGGTAACTTTATCGTGGTTACTTGAACAAAGCATGCAATTACAAACAAATGTCAGACTTGGTCCTGAATCCGAAGGTTGGCGTTAAATGGGAACATTTTAAGCCGAATGGAGAACTCCCCTGGGTCCTGATTTATTGAAAAATAAATTGCTGGAAAATGGGAGAATTTCCCTGAAAACTGTAGTAGAACCACCTTAAATGAACATTTTGATACCTGGCTACTGATTAGCAGAAGACTTTGCGAATTTGAATTTTTGGTTTACTTTAACGCACGAACAGAAGGTAACCCTGTCTGTAACTGATCAGGGGTTGGATTGGGAATCATTGGAAAACAGAAGGTGGTTTGAGGAAGTGCTGTGGGTATGTTGGTGATGAGGCTAGGGGTGGATCTTGGTGAAAGAATTAGGAATAGAATATCAGTAGAAGCTGGCACTGGATTTCTTCTATAAGGGAGTATCTCCACCTTGGTCACAGGCGATGGTCTCAGGCATGTTCAGTGCTTAGCACTGCCTTAGCGTGACTCGATTTTTATCACATAGGACTGGCGTACTTCGATTCGACAGGGGTGAAATTAGTAAGATTAACAGACGTATTTCGTCCCCCTGATTTATTGAAAAATAATTTCCTGGAAAAGGGGAGAATTTCCCTGAAAACTGCAGTAGAACCACCTTAAATGAACATTTTGGTACCTGGCTACTGATTAGCAGAAGACTTTGCGAAAGCACTGCCTTAGCGTGACTCGATTTTTATCACATAGGACTGGCGTACTTAGATTCCCCAGGTGTGAAATTAGTAAGATTAACAGACGGTATTTCGTTCCTGGAACATAAGTGCTGTACTGTAAAATACAGTTAAAGGTGTCAATCACTGATGTGTCACAAGGGATTTATTGGAATTTTAGACAAAGTACAGCTAAGGACACTCAATTTGTGATTGCTTACGAAAGCATAACAGAATTGATACATAGATTGGCCTGGATAGACAAACGACAAAGGTTTGACCTGGATGGCAACAATTACGAGCCTGGTTTTCAAATCGACAACTTTGCTTTAGTTTAGAGGCTCTCAACCAATCGAGGTTATACTTACATCCATCAGTAAACCCCTTCAATGCCTCTTTGAGTCCAAAAAGTGTCTGTGTTTCATTACACATAATTTAATACATCCTTTAAAATACACGGAATGTAGGTGACACTCGCGAGCTATATTAAATTGTTTATAACGAATCCAACATGATGTGACTAATTGAGTTTGTTTCCCGTCTCTTCGTCGGTGTATTAATTTTTAATGTCTGCCTGCTTCGATGAACGGAATTTTTTTATGGTTTTCCCTACCTTCATCGGTGAATGTCTCTCGGTTTCAATGAAAGGATTTCACCATTGATGGGTTTTTGAGGCTACGAATTTTGAAAGGAATAACGTATGTGTGGTTTTGCTATACTTTATCACAATAATTTCATTTTTTAAACTTTTTAACGTCTCTCTAACAACCTGGCATTTTGAGATGGGGAAAGGATGGGGAGCAAGGAATGGGAAGGAATTCGGCCATGTCCTTTTGAAGGAAGCATCCCGGCATTCACCTGGAGTGATTTGGGGAAACCATGGAAAACCCAAATCTGGATGCTCCTCGGAAACGCCGTCCTCTCGAATACAAGGTCAGAACGCTAAAACAGGTACTTTTTTTTAACGTCTCTCTAACAACGTGGTCTTTAGAGACGGGGAAAGGAATGGGAATGAATTCGGTCATGGCCTTTTGAAGGTAGCATCCCCGGCATTCACCTGGAGTGATTTGGGGAAACCATGGAAAACCCAAATCTGGATGCTCCTCGGAAACGCCGTCCTCTCGAATACAAGGTCAGAACGCTAAAACAGGTACTTTTTTTTTAACGTCTCTCTAACAACGTGGTCTTTAGAGACGGGGAAAGGAATGGGAATGAATTCGGTCATGGCCTTTTGAAGGTAGCATCCCCGGCATTCACTTGGAGACACACAATTTCATTACCCCTAATTTTGAAATTTGTCCTGGTGGAGGAACATCAAAGAGGCACCCGCTGCGGGATGTAATCAGCCATATGCTATATGGAAGGCTTTAAACAGACTAAGAACTGAAGTGTCCCGATGTAAATATAATATTTAAAAAATGGGGGTACACTAATGACAACGATCTATGTGAATGTGGTGAGCTTCAGAACCCACAACATCTTCTGATATGCAGGAATCTCCCTGAAACCTGCAATATCGACGACCTTTACAGGGCAAACGAGAAGGCCATCAAGATTGCGGAATTCTGGTCACATTCTATATAATTGTGTTTATAGTTAATATTAATTAATTAATGTTATTTGTTTTTTCAACTTGTTATGTCCTGGACACGAGAAAATAAATAAAAATATAAATACCCCTAATTTAATACATCCTTTAAAATACACGGACTGTAGGTGACACTCGTGAGTTATATTATATTGTTCATAATGAAAAAGTGAGTTTGTTTCCCGTCTCTTCGTCGGTGAATTAATTTTTAATGTCTGCCTGCTTCGATGAACGGAATTTATGTTAACAGCGAGGTCTTTAGAGACGGGAAGGAATTCGGCCATGGCCTTTTGAAGGTAGCATCCCCGGCATTCACTTGGAGTGATTTTGGGAAACCATGGATGCCTGGAACCTCCGTCCTCCCGAATGAGAGGCAAAACGCTAAATAATTTCATGAAAACAGGTACACATAGAATTTATATCTGGAGTTTATGACGTTTTTTTTTCCCGTTAAAAGGAAACATTTATGCTTTTCGACTTATTTTTTTAGGCGTGGAAATTGCGTAACTTTACGGCTTTTTCACAAAAACACTTAAACACCGCGGCCGGACTCGAACCGGCAACCTTCGGCACTCTAGCCCCAACACTGCCGAGGTCGTTTTAATGTGGACTTTTTTTTGTTTTTTAGTAAAATTGCAATGATTTATGCTTAAGTACCGAAGAAATTAGGACGCCCAATTTCTTTGTCCGCCAGCTATGCTTTCACAATGGTGGATGGCCTAGCTGTATCGCTCTGTAATGGAGCCATTTCGTAACCTGTCGGACTCCCGAAATATTTCACGCATATTGACACCCGCTCCATCTAGCGGCAAATGTCTACTACCGTGTGCTGACCTCTAGCGAAAGTTATGCAAGTTATCGCGCATGTCGCAACAGGGTCTCGGCGGCCGAGCAAGTACGTACATGTCGACACCTGTTCAAATACGCCTTAGGGCTGGGTTTTCCCCCGCTGGCTTTCTCTATCCTGGGGGAGTGGAATATCTGCGCCCAAAGAAATTAAGCCCTTGGGAGATGCTGCCCTCCCAGCGGCCTGGTTGAGGAACTAACGTGTGACGTCATACGACCTTGGCCGCCAATGGTCCATTAGAATTTCCCGCCATCCAACTGTGACGTCACGCGGACGAGTGGAGTCTCTTCCGGGGCCGGCTTAAGATCTTTTGTCCCAGGGTCGCCTTAGTATACCTACTATGCTGCAAAACACCAACTCAGTTGTTTCAGTAAATTATTAGTTTTTAGAAATTAACTGCCACATCTCAGTGTTTTGTATGTCTCCTCACGTTGCTCTACGTCAGTTTTGTGCAGGACGATGCAATGAGCTAAAATCCCACAAAACGTAAAATTGTGCAGTCTGCAATGAAGATTTATCGTATCATTGTCTTTGATGGCTCGAGACACCTGAATGATTTAACGCATGAATGACTTCGAAATATCCGGTCATGATTACTGTGTGATCAAAGCCACTACTGAAGGATCAGTAACTGATTGGCTAATTACAACAATCAGTTTTTACTTCAACAAAAATCTGCCTTTAATAACCTTTCATTTTTCTCAGGATGGTTATAAAAGTACGTACAAGACCGCATAAGTTTCGTAGAAGTGCTGTACAAATGCAAGCGTACAGACTGCCTTCACCACGCTTCTCGATCGCGCTCTCCCAATTCATCATCGCACGCCCATTTGCCCCGCAGCCTACTGGGCAATTGACTCCAGTTCGCTAGTCCACGCGACCAGATATGTTGTGGAAGGTTAAGCATGACAGATCTATGTCATTACTGTACTGATTTTTGCCTTAGGACAATACTTCAATACTTGAACTTCTTAATTTTGTTCGAAATATTCTATGAATGGCACAGCTGTTCTCAAAGAGATTCATTTCTGCAAGTATTGATACAGCAATATATAAAAACCAGAGAATATTATCTTCTAATAAATAAAATATGTTCAGATATTTCTGAGAAGCTGCGTTATCAGAGTTATATCTTATTTGGAAATATTGTAGGCTACTTTCTTTACCTCAAGAAGCTAATTTCATTTAACAGAAAGGCGCGCTTTTGTTTCTTTTTGCCATTTCTGTGCAGTGGTGTTTACAATTCCGCATAGTTGTAATACATCACGAGACGATCACAATTGAAATGATTCATTCCCATTACCGGATCCAAAAGGTGAGAAAAGTGCAAACAAGTTCAAATTTAAGTGCTTGGCTAGACTCTTGAAGACTTATTTGAGATTAAAAAAAAAATTCTGATATTGCTTTGGCGAAGCGCCTTACGCCAGTCTTTAAAATGATGTCAAACGTAGCTTAGAAAAAGGCTTTAAAGTAATCATTCCTTCGTGTTTGGTCTTTGGTTAAAACACTCATCATGTAATTTTAAACTGGTTCCTCGAAATTCGAAGTTTCTGTTAACAATTCTAACAGTAAGAATTACCCTGTTTAATGAATAAATTTTT
Source organism: Vandiemenella viatica (assembly GCA_031002005.1). Classification (NCBI taxonomy): domain Eukaryota; kingdom Metazoa; phylum Arthropoda; class Insecta; order Orthoptera; family Morabidae; genus Vandiemenella; species Vandiemenella viatica. The sequence continues at coordinate 47,293 of JARYHS010003868.1, forward strand.
AAAAAAAAAAAAATTAGGGCTCGTGGACGTGAATGTTGTCACAGCGGCAGAGAACGGGGAGAGGGGAACTTTTGAATAGATGATCCCAGAATTCACCAAGAGTGATTTCGGAAATTCATGAAAATTTAAACGTGGATGGATGGATCGGGAATCTAACCTGTAGCTTCCCTAATACCAGGTGTCAACTTCATTTCCGAAGCTCGATTTCAAAGTTTGGTCTTTCAACTGACCTTCACCTCTTGCAATTCTTCGCTTTGTTCATGAGATCTACGTTAATATGCTCTGTGGTTCAGATTCTACCATAAATGTAGATGCCCTTTATTAGGGACGACAAATAGGCGAAAAAGGCGATCTGTGTGTAAAACGAGCCCATTAAGACTAGACTTATTAATAATGTGATGTGATGTTTGTGTACAATAATCACCATGATGTTTTTATGTTGTAATCACTGGAATTTTACTCCTCTTCCAGGATGGAACATCAGCGGAT
>JARYHS010003871.1:0-16979 GCA_031002005.1 Vandiemenella viatica
TGTAAGAAACGGAAAATTGTGGTAAATAAGGTAAAAACTATTGGAGTTGATGAAAAAGTGATTCCCTGAATAGAAAAATTCTTGAAACGTAGAAAGCAAAAAGTAAGGTTAGGAAATGCAGAATCAAAAGAAGTGGAAGTGAAGAGTACTGTATTGGGACCATTGCTATTGGTTATTCTAATGAATGATTGTGTTGCTGGTTTACTATTAGAACTCAGGATGTTTGCAGATGAAATGAAGCTAAGAAATGGGTTCAAAATGGTATAAGACTATGAACAGTTGCAGGGTGATCTGACAGGATATATATCGCGGTAGGTCAGCATTGTATGAAGGTAAATTCAAAGAAGAGTCAACTTATTAGGAACACAATGAAAGGAATAAAGGTTAATTATGATTATAAGGTGGGAAAAGAATTGCTTGCTGAATACTTGAATTATAAATACATTAAAACAACGTTTGGTAACAAACTCAACAGGGTAGGACACATTGGACAAAAATTTTCTTAAACCTTCACTTGTGATGAGGGGATGTACCAGAGAAGTAAGGGAACTGGGTTACAAAACTTTGGACAGACCATTGTTTGAATATGATAGTGTAGTATGTAGTAAATTAAGGGTATCAAATACAGAAGTTCGAGGGCGTGCAAAGAAGGACTGCTAGATATGTCTCTGGAAATGTAAATACCTTGCCATAACATTTTATAACAAAATCATCTGGGCAGTACACACTGGACAGGTCGTAGAATATGGTTTTAAAATCACTTACTTGTTAGAGAGAGTGTTATTATTATTATTATTCCACGATTTACTAAAAGTTGGTAGCGGAGGCTGCATTGCATTGCATTGTTGTGGGGTTGTACCAGAAAAATAAGGGAACTGTGTTACAAAACTTTCAGCAGTTGTAGGGGGTGTAAAGAGGGGCTGATAGAGTTGTCTCTGGAAATGACCGCAGAACACAATCGGTAACCGATATTATAAATGATCTGGAATGGGATACATTGGAAGACAGGAGGAGGGTGAAGAGAATCATGTGTGTGTACATGGCGTATATTGGTGATCAGATTTGGAAAGATATTCTGATAAAATTAGGATTAGTGCTTGGAAGGGAAAAGATGATCATGACCACAAGTTGACACTCGACTTCAGGCACAAGAATGTGTGATTTTGTTTGGTAGGTTGGTAGTTACCAAGAGAAATGATGAATAATTTTCCAAATACGCTTAAACAATTTAGTTTAAATATGTAGAGGGCAAATGCAGGCAGGTACAGGAATGGGGAACAATTGGTGGGTAGGGAAATTCGGAGGATTCGCTTTATAGGAATGAAATTAAATTAAAACATGCTTTAAAATATGATGAATGTTTGAAAATAATATTTACGATAGACGCCAAGAATAAATAGGTACACTGGCTTATTTAAAATATGTTCCTTACCTTTATTAAAAAATTACTGCTTGAGAATTTAAATCATTTTGTAGTTAGCGGTAAAAAAATAAAAAGAGTTTGAAAAAGAAGTCACCCCATGTTATTCAAAATATTATACTTCAGAACAAATGAAATATGGAGCAGAATGTAATCTTTGACTTAAAGATAATCTTTAAAAGTGTCATTTTATGTTTCTGGAAACTAATTTCACGCAAGACGAGCAGTCAAATATATCTAAAATCGTATATGAATATTCGATTTTGTAGGAACAAGAATGGGCAATGTTTGATATTAGCTAATTTGAAGATAGATACAGAAGTACTAACTAGTCAATGAATTTATCATTCACTATTCTTGTGGGAATTGTAAAACCTATTTTTAATATTTTTGGTTTAGAGAAACCTGACAAAATCTGTAATGTAATCACCAAATGATTTTTTTTAATCGTGTTTGACAGAGAGTTCTGACTTCGTTAACTTAATTTGACGGTTAATTATTTAAATGCCACGAACTTACGTATTTCGTTGTTTGACTGGATTATTACAAACTGCTGAAAAAATCGATAAAATTACTTGACTAAATGTTATGACGATTATTTTAAACTTATAAGACATAAGTGTACTTTTCTTGTAGGGAAGTTATCACCATTATTCATGGACGGCTATCGTCATTTTTAAATAGAATTCTCTTAGACCACTGTCATAATAAATAGGTAGCAACTGTTAATATGTTTTAATCTACGATACCCGTGCGTAGTTATTAAATCGATCGCTATTACATTTACTATTCAATTATCTAATTTGCTAGTTTTTAGTTTTAATATCGTAGACTTCACCGTAATGCTAAATGAAAATTTTAAATGGAGAGTTTAAAATTTATCGATTTATGTATGTCTTTCTCTCAACCGCAAATAAATAATAAGTTGTATTGCGTTAACTAATCATATATATTACCAACAGAGTAGAGATGGGCAGGTCCGAGATTTTAAAGGAGTCGGGTCCGGATGTACATCCAGCGCTGCGGACCTGCATCCAGGTTCCATGTCCGCGGACCTGTATGGGTCCGGCTCTACAATCGGGCGGGCGGAGTGAATGGCGGAACTGGATCTGTGCGGACCTACATCCAGTTACATGTCCGGCGGAGTTGTATGGGTCCGGTTCTACAATCGAGCGCGCGGAGTGTATGGCGGAACTGGATGTGTATGGACCTACATCCAAATACGTGTCCGGCGGACCTGTATGGGTCCGAACCTACAATCGAGCGTATGGTGGATACAAATCCTACCAAGGAGAACTGCAGTATGAGTTATATCGTGTTCATCCATTAATTTATGAAATGAAAGAATATTAATTCTGATAATTTTGTTTTATTTTTGTCTGAAACTCACAATTGTACGTAATATTAGAAAATCACAACATAATCAGACTTGATAATGATAAAAGTAAAAGTAAAATTTCTGTGGGCTTCTATAAGAATAAAATGAAATCATTTCTTAATAATGTTTAAGTACTACTAAAAAAAAATCGAAAGTCTTTGTTAACTGTTAGTTTTTTTACTAAAAATGAAATTATTCAAGACTCAACATCTTGAGATAAATATTGCCTTTCCACAATATACCAGCTTAAGAAACAGTTTATTATAAATGAACAAAAAACAAAATTGCAAGTATAACTTATTTTAAACTGTGAGGGAGAAACTACGTGAGATTTGTTCTTATATTATGTATAGTGTTTTGCTCTGTATGCTATGTGAAACTATTTTGATTGAGTGAATAAAACGTTGACGTGAGTGCTAAATCGAGTGCGATACAATGCATTTTAATCAAACAGTAATATTTATGTTTTGCCAGCTACCATAACGTGTTTTTGGTGCTTTCAAAATCTTTATTTTATTTTGTGCAATTTCAGAAACTTTTAATTTATTTGTAATTTTATTTAATATTATTTCCAATTTACCTGAACGTATTTTTAATCAAGATTTAATTCTTAGTAATAATAACCGATTGTTTGAGCCATTGTTAGAAGTTCTAGAAACGACTGGATTATAAAATATTTCTGTAAAAGCGGCCAGCAGAGTAGCTCGCAATAATGTCACATAATCATTTATATATATTACTAACTGTTACCCGCGACTTCGTACGCGTGGATTTAGAATTTGTTTGTAAGAATTGGATATACAAAGCTGAAAATTATCTAAGATGTCCCAAACAACACTGAGTCGGCATAATATGACGGGAACGCCATCGATATACCATTCTACCTTCGAACCTGTCTCATGACTAAAACTGTTATTCATATCGGAAAAAGTATCCTATTTCGTTCCCAAATATACAAATTATTTCCTTGTCATCGGTATAAACATATATTCATCAAAACGTAAAATAAAAAAGATGGAGACTCACTTTCGCATACACAATATTATTAGTTTAGATCATACAAAAACTACCTGTGGAACCAGTATACCGTGAATAAAGTTAACGCTTTCTAGCGCCAAAGATTTGCCAGAACATGGTATCCTTACTATAAAATCCTAGACTTGGCTCGAACTATGAAAAACAATTCATAAAAATATTTGTGCTCCATGGGATTAGATCCCGAAGCAACGCTGGAGGATTTATAAGAAGCAAACTCGTTACCACTACGCCACCCTAACAATGCTGGAAGCAGTTGCGCATTACAAATATAGATATATATTATGCGTTTGTCTTTCACAGTTGAGATAGTTTTCATAATTTAATGACAATATGTTCTTATTTATACATAATATAGTATCCCATCTCGATCCTAATGTCAAACAGCATCTTCCCGTCAAATTTCATCACGATCGGAGTATCCGTTTAGCCCAAGGAACGTAACAAACAGACAAAGACAGACCGAGTTACTTTCGCATTTATAATATTAGTATAGATATGTATAATGTTCCTTGGAAACTCTACGAACCGTGTTTCTGCAATAAAGAGATGTTAAATGTATTATCTGATTTGTCCTTAAGCCATCAGAATTCAGAAAGTTAAAAATTCTAGACACTTTGTGATCAATCAAACTGAACGTTAAAAGTTTAATAATACTACAACGCATTAAAATTACAAGTTAAATTATAAGTCCATTCTTATTTAGCACGAAAAACACTCCTCACCTTAGAAGCACGAACCCGACCAATAAAAATGTACTACCGGGTTTTAGCTACCCATTGGCATTTAATAGTTATTGTAATTATCTACTAGTAGTCAGACATTAAGAAATAGTTTTTCATTTATAATCTCATCTTTAAACAGAACTGTAATCCAATCGTACAGTAAATGACATTAAACTCTTCAGAACACAGATTTCAAATCGGAACTGTAATGAAAAACTGCGTTCCAGCTCCGCGGTTGCAGGTCCGGCCGTGGTTCAACCTCCGGCCACGCGAGAACTGTGGCGCTGTTACAGGTCCGACTGGAAGCAGGTCCGACAAGCTCTCGGATGTACATCCATCCCTAGCGCAAGTGATACGGGTCCGCGGACCTGCATCCATCCGGACCTACCCATCTCTACAACAGAGTACCAGACCTAGCCCGGTCTAATTGGGAATGATTTAGCCGTACATTATTTTTGTACTTCCGATGTGAATTATGCGTACCAAGTTTTATTAATTTAGCACCAGCTATTTTCAGAGGTAAACTAAACTTTGAGATGCCTGAACAATTCCCTGAACGGGGTGAATTGGATGTTGTGATAAGGAATGTCAGTTTACATTTTGGTCCACAATATCCGTTAATGTTGCTGCTTGATAATTGAAACATGTACCATCCGCACATTAGCACATATCACATACATGAATTTGTATCTGGAATATATCTGTTTGTTCCGGCATCACGCACAAAATATAGCCTTTTAATGGGTTTTCACAACTCGTATGCTTGTAGTTGAAGTTAAAATCTGACGTACATGTTGACATTAAGATACATTTATTTTATGAATAATCTGTCATTACTTGAAAAATGCCGAATCGATTTTGACGGGATATAAAACTGTGAGTTTCTATAAAGAACATTGGAAATAAAGAGCGGTGGGGTAAAGGAGGAGAGGAGCTGGACTTTTGCACACCAAATGTAGACAGTATTATTCTGTTTGTTAAAGTATACGTGTGCAAAGTTACTTCAAAGTCGGACATAAACCGTAGCTTTGTATAAAGAACATTAATAAAAATTAAGGGAGTGGAAAGGGGTTGGAATTCTGTTAACCAATTGTAGACACTATTTTTCTGTTTGTTTTAAAGTATACGTGTGCGAAGTTCCATCAATTTCAGATAATAATGATAATTCCGAGAGGTAGTAATGACCTGGTGACAGTGTTTCTGTTGGTTGCGCATTGCGCTCCTGCCGTAGTCACCTTAATGTAACCCGGTAGTCCTACCAAGTACAGGACACCTATAGTTTGACGTGGACTCACAAACCATGGAAGCGTTCTAGCGTACCTCACATTAAACAGCAAGCTATGCCAGAGGTGAAGGTCGGAATAAGGTCCTATGAAGGTCCGAGGCAGGGATTCGAACCGGGGACCTTTCGATCCCCATTCAGAAGCCTTAACCACTGAGCGACCAGACCTCTGATATCGGATAAAAGCCGTGGATATATACAAAGGACATTGGCAAAAAATAATGGGGAGTGTGGAGGGAAAAAGTAGTTGAGTTTTTTTAAAAAAGTAATGTATAAAGTATTTTTATCTTTGTTTTAAACTCTATTTGTGCAAACTTCCATCGAAATCAAATAAGAACTGTAGAGCATTTTAAAAAGTTAAATGGGATAAAGGGAGTGAGAGGTTGGGTTTTTGTAAACAGAATATAAACAATAATTTTTCTTTGTTTTAAAGTATATGTTCCAGTGTTTCGTCAAAATCTGATAACTGTGGGTTTCTGTATAGAACATTGGAAATTAAGAAGGGTGTGGTTAAAAGGGATGAGACAGTATTTTTTTTTCAATATACACGTGAGCAAAGTTTCATCAAAATCGGATAAAAAATGTGGGTTTGTATAAAAATTAAGTGGTATAAAGGGGGAGAGGGAGTGGTCTCGAATTTTATTGGTCAGAAACCTTCTCCATGAAAAAATACATGTATGTGCCAACTTTCATGGTGATAGGTCAAACGGTGTCAACGTCTAATAATCACGGATATATATATACTAATATCCATTTTTATTTATAAGATTTCAAAAAGGTGCGTAAGGTCTCTCCTTTCGTAGCATCATATTTTAAGAAAGGAATTTTTCTGAATTGAGACTCTTAAAGGTCAACAGTATCATTATTTCTGAAACATATTTTGTTCTCATGAGTCATTTATCTCCTTGATACCGAACCTAAATCGATGAATGAGATAGCATTTTAAAAATTAAGATGTCCACTTCCGTATAAAGATCATATTTTAAGGAAGGAATTTTTCTGGGTTCTACACTTAAGGGGCAAAAGTATCATTATTTCCAAAACGTGTTTTTGTTTTGTTTCGTCAGAAGCCATTTTTTCCTTGATGCAGAACCGAAATCGATAAATGAGGTATTACTTTTAAGATTACATTTTAAGAAAGGAATTGTTTGGGATTCCACCCTTAAACGGCAAACAAACTTTCAAGGTCACGTGTTTGAGAAAGTTCAGAGTGAAGCCGCTAGTCTTCGTTGGCGTCGATAGTGATTAATCTCGTTACCACTAGATAGCAGCACCACATACAGATATATTGTGTGTTTGTTCAGTTTAGTTGTATTCCGATGAGATTTGTGACACTTCGACTTCCGGTAAGGGATACCTTCAGGTGTTTACATCAAAGTAGAGAGCTGCGGGGTAGCATACATCAGGTGAAATCAGAAAGATATGGCTACAAATGAGCCGGTTCTTCTATCAACGTACTGCAAACCACCAACCTCACTATTAATCGTATTTTATTCGAGAAATTTCCACACAGGCCAGTGTTTTGCTGAACAATTGATATATGATTATTTTGATATATATTATTTGCGAAAGTTACGCACGGGCAATCTAGTCTCTTATCGAATGTTGTTGTAAGTCATTTGTCAGCAATTGCTCAGTAAATTAAATGTTAATAAATAACGCCAACGCATTTTTTTTATTTGGTTTAATGCCGCACTCGTTTCTGCTTTCATCGAGGCGTGATCAGCGATGAATTATTTACATTGGTGTTAAAAGGTTTCGTAGCTACACATCCCTGCTTTTTGCCCAAAACTTGTTTACTTGAATAGCTTTAGCCGGAACATGCCTCGATGAAAGGCGAAACGCGTACGTCATCAAACCATATAAAAACAGTCTTCGTTCTTCCATATAAAAACAGTTGTTTCTTAACATTTATTAATATTTAATTTAGCCATCATATATATTATTTCTATAAGGTATTTTTTTGTCACAAGCCTATATCTTCCTTCATACTTAACCGAAATCAATGAATGAGGTGTCATTTTAAAGCTTATGGTCTCCACTTTGGTTAAATCGTATTTTAAGCAAGAAAGTTTTCGGAATTCGACCCTTAAAGGGCAAAAATGTATTTTTTTCTAAAATGCTGTTTTCTGTGTTACGAGTCAGTTATCTCCCTCGATACCTATCTGAAACCGTTTTATGAAGTATCGTTTTAAAGATTAAGATCTCCGCTTTAGTGACGTCATATATTAAGCCAGAAAGTTATCGAAATTCGACCCTTAAAGGGCAAAAGTATCAATATTTTTGCAATGCGTTTTTGTGTCACGAGCGATTTATCTCCCTTAATATCTAACCGATATAGATAAATGAGGTATCATATTAAAGAATAAGGTCTCCGCCATGGTAACATTATATTTTAAGAAAGGAATTTTTCGTAATTCGACCCTTATAGCGCAAAAATGTAACTTTTTCTAAAATGCGTTTTTTGTATCTCGTGCCATTTATCTCCCTGGATATCTAACTAAAATCGATAAATGAAGTAGGAATATAAGGAGTAATGTATCAGCTTTGTGACATCATATTTTAAGGAAGAATGTTTTTGGAATTCAACCCTTAAAGGAAAAAAGTATAAATTTTTCTATAACCGATTTTTGTGTCACGAGCGATTTATCTCCCTTGATATCTAATCGATATAGATAAACGAGGTATCATATTAAAGAATAAGGTCTCCGCCATGGTAACAATATATTTTAAGAAAGGAATTTTTCGTAATTCTACCCTTATAGGGCAAAAATGTCACTTTTTCTAAAATGCGTTTTTTGTATCTCGAGCCATTTATCTCCCTGGATATCTAACCAAAATCGATAAATGAGGTAGGATTATGAGGAGTAATGTCTCAGCTTTGTGACATCATATTTTAAGAAAGAATGTGTTTGGAATTCAACCCTAAAAGGGAAAAAGTATAAATTTTTCTATAACGCATTTTTGTGTCACGAGTGATTTATCTCCCTTAATATCTAACCGATATAGATAAATGAGGTATCATATTAAAGAATAAGGTCTTCGCCATGGTAACATTATATTGTAAGAAAGGAATTTTTTGTAATTCGACCCTTATAGGGCAAAAATGTCACTTTTTCTAAAATGCGTTTTTCGTATCTCGAGCCTTTTATCTCCCTTGATATCTATCCAAAATCGATAAATCAAGTACGATTGTGAGGAATAATGTCTCAGCTTTGCTGACATCATATTTTAAGAAAGAAGTGTTTGGAATTCAACTATTAAAGGGAAAAAGTATTAATTGTTCTACAACGTATTTTTGTGTCACGAGCCTTATGTTTCCCTTGATATCTAATCGATATAGATAAATGACATATCGTATTAAAAACTAAGGTTTCCGCCGTGGTAACATTATATTCTAAGAAAGGAATTTTTCGTAATTCGACCCATAAAGCGCAAAAATGTCAATATTTCTAAAATATGTTTTTTGTGTTTCGAGCCATTTATCTCCCTGGATTTCTAACCAAAATCGATAAATGAAGTAGGAGTATGAAGAGTAATGACTGAACTTGGTGACATTATATTCAACCTCACTATTAATCGCATTTTATTCGCGAAATTTTCACACGGGTCATCTAGTCTATATTATATTTCTGTTTCGTACGAAGCCCACTGGACAGATGTTGATACGGTTTTAAATAATGTACAACCCCTGTATATGTTTCACTTTAATGTAAATTTTAAAAGCTGAGAATTTTAGGATAAAATCGAAAACATATGAGCATGAATTTTTGGTTGAACGAGAGTCATACAAAAAACGACTAGACGGATTTTGATGTGGTTTTGAATAATGTACAACCCCATTTTAGGGTTATTTTTCTTTTTGATATGAAGTCATAAAACTGAAAAATTTAGGAGAAGATGGTAAAAAACATGGTACCAATTTTTGGTTGAATGGAATTGACGCAAAAATCATTAGTAGGATTTTGATGGAGTTTCGAGTAACCTACATGCCGTGGTCCCGGGCGTGAAATAGGATTTGTTTCTCTTTGATGTGAAACCGGTAGCTGAGTAATCACAAGTTAGTATCCGATTTTTTTCGTTGAACGCGATTCACGCAAGGACTTCTGGTCGGCTTTAGTTGATAATCCCAGTCAAAATGTGTATAGTGAGTTCAGCATACGAATGGCATCGTTTTCCATGTTTAAATATTTGTTTTCTCACTGGTTAACTATGAATTAATCCATATATCAACAGTCCACGTAAATGCAACAGCTAGTTTTGAATATAGGTGATGGCAGATTAATTAATTCACAGATAAACACTCACACAACGGTATTATCCGATCAATGTACATACGTGGATAACTTTCTCGTTTCTGATGAACAAATCGCCTAATGTGCGTGGTTCACTTAGCTTTCTACATTACAAAAACCGAGCTTGATGAGTGAGTGGTTCAGGCATTTTGGTGGAGGTTGGAATCCCCGTCGGAAAACTCAGATTTCTATTTTCCACGGTTGCCCGTAAACGCCATAAGCGAATGCGGGGATAGATCCATCAATAGGCGAAGACTAAATTCCTCCTAGTTCCTTGCCCCACATCCTCTCCCGCTCTAAAGTTGCTGAGACGTAAGAAAATGTAACTTTTTCCCTTCATTGTAGCCAACTGCAAATTTCTTAAACTAGTGCACTCATATTTTAACCTCCCGAATTGCCAACGGTAACCTGTCCTAATAGCCTCTTACTGAGTTCTCTTAAGTAATAAATCTTATCCTCAACGTTCATTTAGATATATCGTGTCTTAAAATTCACTTAAATAAAACTGGAAGCAAGGCCACATATGCAATAAATCTATTATAAGAGTATTTATTTTATATCCGGAGATGGACTGCTAATCCGTCTTACACTGCAGTAGGGCCTGCACAAAATATTTCTTCCTGGATAAATCGTGAATTTTATTTGCGTATTCTATACAGTATCTCTCAAGAACACTATTTCTCTAATGTGACTTTCATTGTATAGCACACCACACATTAACACTGAAAGATTCTACAATTGATATTGCTCCTGAAATATTATTTTATCCACCACTTAAGAGAGAGGTTTTATGAAGTAACGGCATCGCCTTACAATAAAAATGCCTCCTTGTGTTGTAACATTGTGAAGCACTAATTCAATGTGAACACTTAAGCTGGTGTAAACAGAATAGAATGGACCGTCTTAGCGCCGATAAGGTTTTATATCAGCGAAGTTAACGAGACCTCAACTTTACGCTCCATGCGTAGTTTTCTTCCCCATTTGAGGTATCTCACGTGTTACCAACTCAAGTTGTGACAGAAGAGTTCCACAAGCAATATACTAGCCTCATGAGTGCTTCTGTAGAGGAATCAGCTATTACCTTTAACTTCGCCTGCTACCTGGAGTGTTCACTTTACAGGTTGTCCCACGTCAAGGACACAGGTTTGGGCTTCACACTCCCTACCCAGCAAAGTAAAATGTCTACCAGCTAAGTTTTTCAATCTCTCATCTGCTTTTTCATACCTTAATAAAAATATAACACCTTAATAAAAATATAACACCTTAATAAAAATATAATATTAATAACGATAGCTCCTTGAATAAAATATAATGATATAGCATAAACCCATTCTATAAAATCTGGTGGCTTTACACAGTAACAACGGTTGTCCCCGGAAATGTAGCCCTACTTTGAAACACCAGTTCTGAGTTTATTCAGTGCCTTCCATATGGCATAAGGAAGATTGAAGCCAGTAGTAGCTTCCTCACAATGTCCTCCACATGGCAGGTTGCGTCATTGCTGTGTCCGGGAAGTTCTAGATGATGAAGGGATTGGATAAGTTGTTCGCATGAAGCGGGAGATCATTTCCTGATATTAGAGACAACGATGATCAGCAACTGATATCTGAAAAACATCACGATTAAATTTGCCGCTTTCTGAGTTTATAGCTTCATCTTTATTTATGTTGTTAAATATCAACAACTGATATCTGAAAAACATCACGATTAAATTTGCCGCTTTCTGAGTTTATAGCTTCATCTTTATTTACGTTGTTAAATAATATACTTTAGTTTCTGGCATGAATTGTGATCTAGTTTGGACAGGCAATTAATTATTAACGCAGTCAAAAGCTTTAGCCACTTCACAGAATAAAATTAGGGAGTTCAACTTTCTGAAATCATTTCCAGTGTTTTGTCTAAAAAGTACCTTTCCTGGAACCAAATCGATCAGGATGCTGTTTCTTTTGCTATATGCCTCGTCGACGTCGAGGTCATTAGAGGCGAGAAAGGACTGGGGGCAGGGAAAGGGAAGGAATTCGACCATGGACTTTAGAAGGAATTATCCAGATATTTGCCTGGTGTGATTTGGGGGAATCATGGAAAAGCCAAATCTGGATGTCCGTACGGGGATTCAAACCGGCGTCCTCCCGAATGGGACACCAAAGCGTTACCGCTCACTCACCACGCTCGGTAAATGTGTAATTTATTATTATGTATATATGGAAAAACTGATTAGAACAATACTTAAAAAAAGTTTTAATTACTGCTGACAGAAGCGATATTAGTTGTAAATTCTGATCCGTAATTTACCTTCGTTTTATAGAGTAGTTTGATATTTGAAAGCTTCAATGAGTCATGAAATAATCTTCCTTAGTTCAACATTTATCTAGTTGGATTATTCTCGTAATGCTATTTTTTATAGTGATTTAATATCTCATTAGGAGACATAGTAATCAGCCTGTGGTCACTAGAGGTAATACTAAGGCTTCAAACCAGCGCGGAGGAATTTTCTTGAAGACTAGATGTTAAAATAACTATAATGATTATTAATTGTGACGCCAAAAGTCGTGGAAATCACGATTCGAATGGAAAGGTGGCACACCTGTCACTTTTGAGTGTCCTGTGAAACGTTTACCAACTTGATAACGATTATTAGACGAGAAATAACCAAGCTTGAAAACCAGAGTTGTTCGAGCATGAATTAAGAGCTTGTCGCAAGTAGTTTCAAATTTTATAATTCTACTTTCAGTAGTGTGAACGGTGTATGGAAAGTACATCGTGATCACTGTTATCACCAGCCCGTAACTGCGCAGTGGACGACCGCTTCTGTGATTTATGAGCAGATGCGTCCATGTCAATAGACGAACGACACTGTGTGGGATAAGGCAGCAGAAGACCGTCCTTGGTGCCTTTCCACAAAGCACAGCATCGTCATCAGCGGCTCACACGGGGTCCCTAACGCATGCATCGGGCCCTAGACAGCTTGTTCTGCCAAGTCATGATAAACGAATTCTGGCGTGGAACAAACCTCATGAGGCCATTGATCAACTTGTCAGCAAGGCATCGTACGAATTGGAGTGGTTACATTGTGGTGTGTGGCGTGGATCTAATCTTCTGATCGAACTGAACCAATCTATGATGGCAAATCATTATGATCAACTGCACGGTGACAATTTACAGCCTTTTTTTGGATATTCTGATAAGGGCGGGAAGATCGAGGGTGGTAATGCGTCCTATGACTTGGTGCAGTGGTGCGTGATTGGTTTGAGAAACATTCTGGAAAATTTCAGCAAATTACTTGGGCACGTAAATTGCCAAGCATGAAAGCCGTGGACATAATTGGGATATATATGAGCCGTTCCTGCACAAGGGTCCGCCCATACGCAATTGCGGACTACTATTGAGACAGTGTAGATCTCTCCTGAGGAATTCCGGCAACTAGTTGAGACTAGGGATGTAACAGAGTTCCGCATCCGCAAGTGCGGAACTTTTCTATGAAATCCTACCACCGATTTTGAATCTGCATCCGCAATTTTTAATTCCGATTCATTACTGATGTTTTATTTACATCGCAGTATAGGTTATTCTTGTCTCTTCATACGAGATTCCGCCCATCGCCGCTTAGTTAACAACAACGTGGTTGTTTTTGCTTACGATTCTGCAATAAATGCAACAATGAATTGAACGGTAAGCGACGATTTTTCAAGTTTGAACTTGCATGTTAAGTAAAGCGGCCTATTCACAGTCAAAGTTATAGGACATCCGTGTGGAACTACCATAGGATGCGCTCACCCTTTCACACTACTAGAAAGGGTTCAACAAAATGTTCGAAGCATTCCTTTCCACTCGTACTGTCTAGCGGCACACCAGTAACCTTATCGCACAATCGCAGGATATTTCCTCCAATCATGAACCAACCTTGTTGGACGGCAAGGACTCGTGTTGGTTGTTGGGAGTCCGACAACATCCAACACATCATATATGTAGTCCTTTAACCTCTATCACTGTCCATCAAGCGTCCCTTATCGAAAATCGGATCATCGTTGGTCCTACAAGTTGTACTGTGAAAGGGCTGCTAGAGCGGTGGAAAGATGGGTGGCGAGGTCGGAGATATGCGGTGGCGTGGCCGTGTGCTTCACTCTTGAATTAGTCGAGCAGCAAAGTTCATTTGACAAAGATTGTTTTTTTTTCGACGCGTACGTAGTTATGTAACTAATTTAATTCATGTGTGGGTATTTGTTGTTGAAAGATGAGGCAAAAAATAGATAAATATGGCAGTATTCCATGGAAATAGACTACTTATGAAAAATGTAGAATTTGGCATAAAATATACTTATTTTGGTTTTAAGTTTATTTTTGATAAAATGTTAAAATCTAAATAATTATAAATTTATTTTTCCACCTCCTCATCCACTTCCGCACAACATCCGCGGGTGTCAAGCATCCGCAAAGATCTCCGTTACAAACTTAGTTGGGACAATGCTGCGTCGTGTTATACTGCAGATAAACGAGATAAACGAGGTCACATACGTTAGTAGAATTTAGATAAATGAAATTGGAGTATTTTCAGTAGTTTTAGAAATGTCTTTTTCTCCTTGTGGAAATCTGTTTCATGGCTTAAGGATGAAAACTGTTACCAAAACAAATTTTTTATTTGTTTGTTTATCCGGGTGTCATGCCACAAACGCAGAAGATAGTACTAAAATATTAGTTTGGGGAGGTAAGTTTAAAAAGTGTTTCAGAAATATAATTAAATTAACATTTAATTTTATAAAATTATTGTTCTAAGGAATTTTATGACTGAATAATAACAACGATAATACTAGCAATAGTTTGCTTGGAAGAAGATACTGTATAAGGCAAGCACTCAAGGTTACGGCCAATTAGGAGGGTGTACCCGCACAATTCACTTCCGCTTTCTCCTCTGACATTGCCATCTGGAATCAACCAGTTTCTTTTTTTTAGTTTATAATGTACTTTAACCGATTGGCTCATCGGTTTTCTCACGATAAGCTTTTGATTTGGAGATGACCTGAGCTAGTTTGATATAAGATTTGTAATAATCTCTTTTGGTGGGGATGGCTCTACCTTTTAGACACCCTGTATGGCGTCAGCAATTGAAACTTTTCTTCATCAACCTGTTAACATTGAACCTCGTACACGACATGTCTCAGGGGTTACAAGAATATGAAAGATGGGTTCACAAAAATCTGAATTTATTCAAATAAGTTAAATGACATCAACATTGACAAGTGATTAGATTTGCTGATGGCTAGCTCAGTTGGCTTTTCTGAAAACAAGTCTCTATCTACTCAAGGGTATTTTTCGGGCCCTGATGTGTTGCAAATATGTCGCACTATTGGATTCACATTACCGTGTGCACTGCTGTTGACACCGCTGGCGACGTAATCCGCCCCTTAGACGCTCAGAGGATGGCGGTAGACCGACCACACGTCCACTCAGTTCCACACACAGTCCAGAAGTGTCTCGTCTCCACTCCCCCTCCGAGCAGCATTCCATGTAACAGCATACCAGAATATCCGAGTGGCCGGTTGCTATTGTCTGTATGTTGGTGGTCCCTGCTGTCATTGTCCGCAGCGCAGCGGGTGGCTTGACGAACCGGCTCGCGGCTTCCGCACGCCGAAAAATAGCCCTCGCTTATTTGTGCACACAGCCTCGCTTTGCAAACGGGACTTATTACAGCTTGCCGACCAACCCACCTAAATTTAAATTCCATGGAATTTAAATTTGCTTATAAAGTCTTCTCTGCAACTTTGTTCTCAGTTCAGTTCCTGCCCTCTTGATAACAATACCCTTGATTTACAAAGCCATAAAACCTGCAAACTTATTATTTCAGAAGATATTTACAAACTTCACCCATTTTCAATCAAAATTCCCCTGCGGAAATGTCATGTGAGGACACGTTGAAGGCGCCAAACTGTGAATGTTTACAATACAACTCGCTTCGTGTGCAAAACTCCCCAATGCATCAGCCCATCCAAAGTGTACCATCCACATAACAGCAGGGTCCAGCCTTAATCTATCATTATACATTATACACATAACATATAAAAATATACAACACTAAAATAAAAAAAAACAATGGTTCACAGTACTTATCATGGTGTGTCATAAGCACTTACAATGGAATGTCTTTAAGCGTTACAGGTCCATCAAAAATAAGAAACCATGGACATTTTTACGTGAGGTTGTCCCTCCACAACTCTTCCTCTACACAGCTGAATCCTTCACTACCAATTGTTTTTAACCTATAATCTATGCATTTCCACTATTCTAAAATATCAGTTAAGGATATGGAGATCTGAGAGACCATTGTGATCTTCAAATTTTTACAAAACCTTAGATGAAAACACCTGGCAATATCAATCAGTGCCACTCAATAATCACAAAAAACTAAACTTAATGATCGAATTTCTTAGAACATAATTACATCAGACTATAGGGGAATAATATTAATCAATGTCTTCTAATATATACAAAGCGTAACATAACAAAGCTCATGCTACAAAACCAATTACTCTCAAGACAGATCATCACAACATTTGTACACATACCTCTAATCTAACAGCATTTACTAACACGACTCATCTATTTACCATACAACAGTATTAAAGACAAAACTTCAAACAAGCATTAATATGCGAAGGTAGTTGCCTCAGTAGTGCCTGAAGGGGGTTGCGTTGCCAGTTTTTTCCCCATGTATTTCTTATGGAGGGGGTTGCGTTGCCAGTTTTTGGACCCCCCACGTCGCGCAGGTGTTCGCCAGACCACCCACGTCGCGCAGGTGTTCGCCTCAGATCATAATTGTAGCTAATGAGTGTCGTGTGACCAAATCGTCTAA
>JARYHS010003872.1:0-24027 GCA_031002005.1 Vandiemenella viatica
ATTCGATGCCTGGGTAGTATTGTGTGACCAAGACTGGATTGTGGTTGGTTTTTGTGGGTTTCGGATGACTGATGGGCTGAGTAGGTTGTAATGTTGCCCGTAAAAGCTCTTTGTTCACCAAAGCTGGATGGCAGTTGCGAAAATCAATGCTTGTGCAGTACGGTTTGTATAATCCATGAGGGACTGTTGGTCGGAGCATATGCAACTACCTCGAATGCCAAGACTGTAGGGAAGGGAATGTTTGTATATTACTGGTGGCAGCTGTCGAAATGGAGATATTGTTGAAGGTTGGTGGGTTTGATGTGGACTGAAGAGTTGAGATAGCCATTGGATAAGGACAAATCCACATCCAAGAATGTGGCCTGGGTGTGGGAGTAGGACCAAGTGAACTTCAGCATGCTAAAGGTATTGAAATGGTTCAGGAAATTAGTAGTTTGTTTTCTCCATGCGACCACATCATAAAGATGTCGTCAATGAATAAAAGCCAAGTGAGGGGTTTGAGAAGGACTTTCTCCAGAAATGTCTGTTACAGATGGCCCATGAACATATTGGCATAAAAGGAGGCCATGCAGGTGCCCATGGCAGTGCCATAGGTTTGGTTATTTATTTATCGTATGATTATTTATGAGGTACACAATAGGAAATATACATATGATAAGCTTGTACAATTTCATATCTCGAGATCTAATGTTTTAATCCAGTCAACTGCACTGATCGACGCATCATGGATTTCCGCCATTGTTCCCTTGTAGGCCCGAAGAGGACAATCAGAAACGATGTGATTTATGTGGACTTCAAAGGAGTTGTTGAGAATCAGGTGTGCCAATTTTATGAGGAGCGATGTTATAGGGTGGCTCTTGGGTGGGCGCTGGTCCAGAAAATGTTCCATGCCCGTGAGGCCATGCCAGTGTGGAATGTTTTTGCTCAAGGACGTGATGTCAATCATAACCAGTATGGAGTTGGAAGGAAGAGGGATGGGTATGGTTGAAAGCCGGAAGAGAATGTGTTGGGTGTCCTTCATTTGAGAACGGAGCTGACTAACTATGGGTTGTAGGTACTGGTCAACCAAACCAGAGACGTGG
This sequence comes from Vandiemenella viatica, assembly GCA_031002005.1. NCBI lineage: Eukaryota > Metazoa > Arthropoda > Insecta > Orthoptera > Morabidae > Vandiemenella > Vandiemenella viatica. Next base: position 1,083 of record JARYHS010003872.1, read on the forward strand.
TCAGTTGGTGATCTGTAAGCTTCAAGAATAGGTCATCCTGGATGGCCAGGCTTATGGATTTTGGGAAGGAGATAAATGGTAGGTGTACTTGGATTTTGGAGAGTAAGATGTGAAATGGATTGTAGGATGAGACCTTTGAGGGGCCAACTAAACTGTAAATATTTCTGTATTTTCTTGTTGACAGTAGGTATTGGATCTTCCAATAGGTGGCAGTAATTGCTGGTGTCTGATAACTGACCAAGAGCTTCAGCCACATAGTCACTCCTGTTCATGTCTACAGTGTTTGAACCCTTGTCAGCTGGAAGGATAATGAGATATGATTGCTGGAGAGTTGTTTCATGGCACGGGTTTCAGTTGGTCTAAGGTTATTACTTCCAGCAGATGTGTATCACGATGTAAACTACTCCTAATATGGCTTCTTGGAGCAAAATGTTTCTACTTAGACCATTAAATATATTGGTTTTAAGTGAAGGATTTAATAGTTATTTGCAGAATATTGAACAGTAAGCAGAAAACACTGTTTTGTTTATCATAGACTACTATTTGAACTGGAAAGAATTGCTTGTGAAGACTTGAAATGTAAATATCATGGCATTACATTTGATAACAAGCATTACTTGGCAGCACCCATTCAATAGGTAGCAGGAAAGTGTAAGCACCTTAGAATTTTAGCAAATTCTAGTTTCTTAGCTTCAAGTATAAGGGAGGAAGTAAATTTAAAGTAAACAGATAGTTTTTAGTGCATACACAGGTCATAGAAGGGACGTTTTATGTAGGAAGCTGATACCACAACCTAAACCACTAAATAAACCATTTTAAAAGAAGTAAAGAACTCCAATATTTAATAAAAGCCCTAAATGAACTTACTATAATAGTAAGAGAACTTCATTTTAATTGAAAAATAGATAATTCCTAGTAATTCAATGTCTTAACAATAAATTTCTGCTATATGATAATTTTAATATTTTTTAACCATTTTGAAAGTAGTAAAGACCCACAATAGTTAATAAAAGCACTAAATAAACTTTTTATAACAGTAAAGAAACTTTCTGTTAACCTGAGATAGGATAATCCATAATAATTCAACTTGTAAACAATATATTTCTGTTGTATGAGCATTTCATCATTTCTAAACCATTTCAAAAGTAGTAAAGACACCAAAAATTTAATAAAAGTGCTAAATCAACTTTTTATAATTATAAGGAAACTTTTAAACCAACCTGGAATAGGAAAATCCGTTATTGTACCATTTGTAAACAGTAGATTTTTGTTACGTGACCATTTCACTATTTCTGAAGACTTTCAAATGAAGTAAAGTAATTTTAAAATATTAATAATTCAAAAGAAAGTGAAATTCACTAAAATTCCGTAGTTTCTGACCGTGTAAATATCTTAAATAAGTTTTTAAACACTTCAATAAATGCACTTCACTTTTAACAATTTTTATCACAGATTCCTAGAAAGCTTCCAAACCAAAAAGTAGTTTTCCTAAAAGAACTAAAAATCTAGTATCACATATTTTAATTTCAGATCATTTTACGCAGTGGGACAGATTTTATAGACATTTTAAAGATAATTTTGTCACTAAAGCCATGTGCTTCACTTAGGAATTATTGCCACCAAACCAAAACACTTTCGGAGATAAAATAACTTTCAAAACACGTAGCTAAATTCAAAGAAAATCCTGATAATTTTACCTTTTTGATAGAAACAATAACTAAAAAGTTATTAATAAAAAACCATACAATTTTGAAACCGTTAATTTACCAAATCTTGTCTAAGCTGTAACTTCATTATCCAGCTACCAATTTCGTTATAATTTACACCGTTAAACTCAGGAATTTTTGGAGAACATTTTGATACTAATTTTATTCAGGTAACTTGCAATTCAGCAGTATTTTTAGAAAATCGAAAAATTCAAAATATTTAGGGATTTCCCCGATTGCATTAGAAGTATCACTGCAAAAATTAAACAAACATTTAAACTAATCACTCGAAATTTCCCACTAAACAGCCTTTGGATTTCTAGCAGATACATCTAGACACTGTCAAAGTTTGAACACTTTTCATAATCTAGATCGTCTAATAAATTACACAATTTTTATTACGCGGATGCAAAAAGACGTGATACAGCTGCTTACGTCACTGGTTTTGGTGATTCCTATATAAGACGCCACCTCCATCATACTTTGTCTTTCTTTCGGTTTCGTCTTGTCTTTACCTCAGGAGTGCTATGTGAGCAAACCTGCGTTAGTTTGTGTCGGAGCGGGAAGTAGCCGGTTGAAATTGGGCACGTCTCGGCAGCCATGTTGGGACATCAGTGTGTTAATCTGTGAATATAATGTCTACTTAGAACTTGAAAATTTTCAAAGGGGTGTTTGGTAATTTCTCTATCCACAATCTGCAAAATTTTGGAAACGTTTGTTTGATCACCTACTCAACTGTATAATGTTAATTTTGAACTTGTGATTTTTTTAAAAAATAAACTTCAAATTTTCCTAGCTAAGTGGACTTGTGATTTCGTAGTAGACTTGAAACATTTTCTAAGTTTGTGGTTTGAACAAATTTAGTGGCGACCTCTAAGAATTTCAGTTGAGATCCAAAAAGGGCAACATGGTCAATTTAAAATTATTTCGTCAAAATTCTACGGAACTTTTAATTCAAGTGAACTGTTGGTTAAGGCACTAAAGTGATACTATAGCCCTGGTATCAGCTTAGGGTCTTACAAAAGGTTTCCAAAATTCTGTATTGGTTGGAGGGAGTGATTAGGTGTTGTACAACAGAAGTAAAGGATTTGAGTTACAAAACTTTTGTCAGACCATTTCTTGAATATGGTAATGTAGAATGGGACCCATATTTTGTGTATCAAAAACACGAGGGTTCAAAAAAAGGCTGCTAGATTTGTATATGGAAATTACCACAGAATTCAATCAGTAACAGATATGTTAAAAGAGCTGGAATGGGATTCATTAGAAGACAGGAGAGGGGTAATGAGGCAAGGAAAGATATTGGTGAAAGAATGAAAAATAATGCATGGAAGGGAAAAGATGACCAAGAGCACAAGCTGGCTCTCGATTTCAGACACAAGGATGCAGGAAGATTTTTTTTTTTTAGGTAAGAGTGTCAGAGATTGGCATAAGTTACCAAGAGAAATGATGAATAATTTACCAAAAACATTGGAGGAATTTAAAGTTGAAATTTGTAGAGGGCAAATGTTGGAAGGGAGAGGAAGATGGGTGTATAGGGAAACTGCCTCCGGAGTGTGTGCTCCATTGCTATTAGATTAAAGGTGTGAAGAAAGTTTTTTGGTATCAAGTTTCCAGCTATGGTACAATGGGTTGGCAAATCCATACCTTGCACTTTCCTCACAGTTCCCTACAGGAATGGTCAGACATGATTTTGTAACCAAATTCTGTCACTTCCCTGGTACACGCACTCATCATCCATGTCAATAAAATGAAGGCTTTGGAAATCTCTTTCAATTGAGTTTGCTATCAAATTAAATATTTATATAGAATATGATACCCACTAATTTGTACACGTGGATTAAGAATTTCTTTGCCAGAATTCAATATATAAAGTTGTTGGTAGCAAAGGATTGGTCCCAAACTACACTGAGTCGCCATAATATGACCGGAAAACCATCACTATACCATTCTACCATCTAACCTGTCTCTTGAAGAGAATCAATTTCCAACATATTTAAAAACAGAAAAACAAATGAATGTGAGGGGATGAGTGTTTGTGTGTGTGTGTGTGGGGGGGGGGGGGGTATTAAATAATGGCAGCTTTATTTCAGCTTGGACTTTTCTTCTTTCTTCAGCATGATTATCTGATTCTTGGGTTCTAATAAATTTACCTGCTTGTGCTCTACTAGAGCTACTTCTTAGGCCAGTTTATGCCCATAAGGCATGCCATAAAGAAGGCAAAATAAATTGGTGCCAGAAACATATATGCAGACACAAAGTAAAAGGACATAAAAAATCAACATCCATACTAAATAATACGTTTTTATCTAAACAAAATTTATTAACAAATTATACACTAACATAATGTGTGAGACACATAGGAGGAAGCAATGTAACATTACAGACTAACACACACATCTGTCTCTCTATCACCATTTGATAAGTTCTAAAAATTTCGTGACTACAACAGTTAATTATACTAAAAAAAATTTCTGTGCCCTCCCTACAGATTTTCTTGTCAAATTCCGTCAATATTGGTATAGGCATTTAGTTGTCAAAACGTAAGTAAAGACCGAGACTTACTTCCACATTTATAGTATTACTAGCTGGTACCCACGACTTCGTTCGTGATTGTAAAGAATTCATATTGACAGCTATAGACATCTAACCACCATAGTGCACGATGGGAGACTCGATACTATTACCACACACAAATACCAGTCTTCTGCGCTATGTAGTTCCGGCAGCAAAGTAAAATTTACGGATACACACAAGTCTTTGGATGAAATACGAAAATATTCATGATCGACCAATTTCAAACACCATATCTCACACACTCCCACAGTTACCGAATTTCGGCCAACGTTGTGATCGATGGGAGACTCTGTGTTACTACCACACACAAACGCCAGTGATCTGCGATTGATAGTTTTCACTTAAAAGTGATACACCGTGACACATGCGTCTTTGGCAGAAATATGAAATTGCCGCAGGTCGACCATTTTCATCCCCCATATCTTCCACACCCCCATAGCTACAGACATCTAACAACCATAGTGCACGACAACAGACACGATTCTACTACCACACATAAACACCAATGCTCTATGCTATGTAGTCGTGGCAGAAAAGTGAAATCTGCGGAGACACATGCCTTTCGTCGAAATACGAAAATATCCTTGGTCGGCCACTTACAACCACCATATCTACACACAACCACAGTTTCTGAAATTCGGCCGCTGTTGTGATCGAAAGGTGACTCTGTGTACTACTACACACACAACGCCAGATCTGTGATCGATAGTTTTCGCTGAAAAGTGATACACCATGACACTTTTGTCTTTGGCAGAAGTATGAAATTGCCACAGGTCGACCACTTTCAACCCCCATTTCTCCCACACCCCCATAGCTACACATCTAACAACCATAGTGCACTACATGAGATACGATTCTACTACCAAACACAAACACCAATGCTCTATGCTATGTAGTTGTGGCAGAAAAGTGACATATGCGGAGACAGTCGAAATACGAAAATATCCTTGGTCGGCCACTTACAACCACCATATCTACCACAGTACCACAGTTTCTGAAATTCGGCCGCTGTTGTGATCGAAAGGTGACTCTGTGCTACTACTACACACAAACGCCAGTTATCTGTGATCTATAGTTTTCGCTGAAAAGTGATACACCATGACACTTTTGTCTTTGGCAGAAGTATGAAATTGCCACAGGTCGACCACTTTCAACCCCCATTTCTCCCACACCCCCATAGCTACCGACATCTAACAACCATAGTGCACTACATGAGATACGATTCTACTACCAAACACAAACACCAATGCTCTATGCTATGTAGTTGTGGCAGAAAAGTGACATATGCGGAGACAGTCGAAATACGAAAATATCCTTGGTCGGCCACTTACAACCACCATATCTACCACAGTACCACAGTTTCTGAAATTCGGCCGCTGTTGTGATCGAAAGGTGACTCTGTGCTACTACTACACACAAACGCCAGTTATCTGTGATCTATAGTTTTCGCTGAAAAGTGATACACCATGACACTTTTGTCTTTGGCAGAAGTATGAAATTGCCACAGGTCGACCACTTTCAACCCCCATTTCTCCCACACCCCCATAGCTACCGACATCTAACAACCATAGTGCACTACATGAGATACGATTCTACTACCAAACACAAACACCAATGCTCTATGCTATGTAGTTGTGGCAGAAAAGTGACATATGCGGAGACAGTCGAAATACGAAAATATCCTTGGTCGGCCACTTACAACCACCATATCTACCACAGTACCACAGTTTCTGAAATTCGGCCGCTGTTGTGATCGAAAGGTGACTCTGTGCTACTACTACACACAAACGCCAGTTATCTGTGATCTATAGTTTTCGCTGAAAAGTGATACACCATGACACTTTTGTCTTTGGCAGAAGTATGAAATTGCCACAGGTCGACCACTTTCAACCCCCATTCTCCCACACCCCCATAGCTACCGACATCTAACAACCATAGTGCACTACATGAGATACGATTCTACTACCAAACACAAACACCAATGCTCTATGCTATGTAGTTGTGGCAGAAAAGTGACATATGCGGAGACAGTCGAAATACGAAAATATCCTTGGTCGGCCACTTACAACCACCATATCTACCACAGTACCACAGTTTCTGAAATTCGGCCGCTGTTGTGATCGAAAGGTGACTCTGTGCTACTACTACACACAAACGCCAGTTATCTGTGATCTATAGTTTTCGCTGAAAAGTGATACACCATGACACTTTTGTCTTTGGCAGAAGTATGAAATTGCCACAGGTCGACCACTTTCAACCCCCATTCTCCCACACCCCCATAGCTACCGACATCTAACAACCATAGTGCACTACATGAGATACGATTCTACTACCAAACACAAACACCAATGCTCTATGCTATGTAGTTGTGGCAGAAAAGTGACATATGCGGAGACAGTCGAAATACGAAAATATCCTTGGTCGGCCACTTACAACCACCATATCTACCACAGTACCACAGTTTCTGAAATTCGGCGCTGTTGTGATCGAAAGGTGACTCTGTGCTACTACTACACACAAACGCCAGTTATCTGTGATCTATAGTTTTCGCTGAAAAGTGATACACCATGACACTTTTGTCTTTGGCAGAAGTATGAAATTGCCACAGGTCGACCACTTTCAACCCCCATTCTCCCACACCCCCATAGCTACCGACATCTAACAACCATAGTGCACTACATGAGATACGATTCTACTACCAAACACAAACACCAATGCTCTATGCTATGTAGTTGTGGCAGAAAAGTGACATATGCGGAGACAGTCGAAATACGAAAATATCCTTGGTCGGCCACTTACAACCACCATATCTACCAGTACCACAGTTTCTGAAATTCGGCCGCTGTTGTGATCGAAAGGTGACTCTGTGCTACTACTACACACAAACGCCAGTTATCTGTGATCTATAGTTTTCGCTGAAAAGTGATACACCATGACACTTTTGTCTTTGGCAGAAGTATGAATTGCCACAGGTCGACCACTTTCAACCCCCATATCTCCACACCCCCATAGCTACCGACATCTAACAACCATAGTGCACGACAGGAAAGACATTCCTACTACCACCACAAACACCAAAGGTCTATATTATGTAGTTGTGGCAGGAAAGAGAAGTATACGGAGATACGAATTTTTGGTCGAAATATGAAAACGCCCTGCACTGACCAACTTTATCATTATCTCCCACATCCCCACAGCTATCGGCATTCGGCCAACGTTGTGCACGACAGGAAACTCCATGCTACTTCCACCACAAACATCAGTGATCTGTGCTAGGTAGTGTGGCTGAAAAGTGAAATATAGAAAAAAACACGTCTATTTTTATATATATAAGATTTCTGCCATTTTCAAATCCTCAGTAACTTCACCAATCATATCTACAATCAGGGGTAGAGTTTCGTGTTCGGCCCGGGTGGGTACCCAGGAAGTTAGTAGTGGAAGGGGGGGGGGAGGAGAAAGAGAAGAGAGAGAGATTCTCCTGAAAATGTTATTTGGTTATCTTACTTAAAATAATAATAATTATACAAACAAATTCATTAGAGAAATTTATTCAGGTATAAACTAAAAAAATTAATTTAAAGACTTAAGAACTGTAGAGGAAGACATAAATTACAATATATAAAGCAGATAATTGAGGACGTGAGTGTAAGGGGTATGTAGAGATGAAGAGGTTAGCACAGGATAGGAAGGGATGGAGGGAGGATTGCATAAAATTAGTCGAAAGACTGACAACAGCAAAAAAAAAAATATTCAGTATAAATTTAGTTTTATACAAAAATTGTATTTTTAATTTACTATTCCGTATTAACTGCGCAATATAAAAACTGAACTGCACTTTGCTGTTTGGAAATGAAACCGATTCAACAATTTTTCCAAAGCTTGTTCGTCTGTCAGATTACCGAATACATGTAATATTGGCATATTATTGAGTCTGTCTTCAAACACTGTCGACCCTGGGTAAGTCTTGAAACTGGCCGTAAGACAAAAACTTCGTTCATTCGACAAGGACTACCCAGTAATCGTGACGAGTAGTCGAACGAACTGCACAAAACTATAGTATGAGTCTTCTAGTCTGTTTGTACTATTGTGAAAATCTACAATCACTCTAAAAAAAATTACCTTCTCACCTTGCCTTTTTGAAACATTATCGTTTTGTTGTAGAGGTTGTGGTCAGGTTGAAATGCAGGCTGGACTGAGAGAAAATTCTCGAAAACTGAAATCTTTCACGTTTCGGACATCTAATTCTCACATACCCGTCTCGTCATATTGACGTCACTTCCGCGTGCCAGGTACTGGGGAGATTTGTGCACGGCATCGGATGTACCCACAGACGCTCGTCGTTGTTATTATTAACGTTTTTAATGCTTCAGCGTAGTTTGGTATGAAGGAACTAGTGCCGTGAGAGTTTAACCGCTAATTATGTATTTTGTTGTATAACCAGTAGTGTGTCTCAAAATGAAACCAAGTATGATCTGTAAAAAAATTGTACGTTATGTGAAAAAGAAAATCTGCCATTCTACCATAGCTTTATAAAGTCATTTGGAATTTATGCTTCCAGAAGAGTATGAGAAACTACGTTCTTAAGTTGTAGGAACAAGGAAAGGAAATATCAATGTCAGTCTGGTCCAGTAGCTGAAGCAAATACGACTTCCATCAAAAGAAGAGCCTCCTAAGTAGAGGTGGGCGCCGCGCCGGCGTGACGCCGCCGTGTCTCAGTGGCGCGCCGCCGCCGCCGCCGCCGACACTTGCTTCGCGGCGTGTCCTTGAGCAACAATTCCCAACAAGACACTACTTTTTTTATAAAAATGGTTTAATTGAGTGAACAAGTAGGTACTAAGAAGACATAGTTCATTAAAACTAAAATTAAAAAACCCTCTGTATCTGTGTTATATGACTCAAAGTCAAATACTTTTCGTTGGAAATATTTAGAAGTTTAGCGATGCTGAAACAAACGTGCGACGGGCACTTTCTCTTGCTAATATGGGACATGATCTGTGTCTTGGTCATGGGTTCCGTCATTTTTTGACAGTGGATGGCATAAATGGAGTTCCAGAAATTGAAATGCTCGTAAAAAAAATAAAAAAATAATAATAAAAAAATGAAAAGAGTCAATGTAGCAAGATATCGCTTGCTGGAGCAAGAAGTTGATGCCAAAGGAATAGAACAAGAGATTCTGGATTCGTTTGATAATGTCGTACAATCCCTAGGTGATTCTAACGATTCTATTTTAGAAAATGATTTGACGGAACCAGTCCAAACAGAAAGATCGGATGAAGTAATTGAAAATAACTTACCATCTGTATAAGGAAATCTTATGTATATATTATATAGACATAGTACGTGTCCCTATATTTCACTTTGCAGCCACAACTACCTTGCGTAGACCACTGGTGTTTGTCTGTGGTAGCAGCCTCTTTCAGTCTTGTATCATTCACTATGGTGGTTTCTTGTCGGTAGTTGTGGTGTACGGGAGATTTGGTGGTTGAACATTGGTCATATTTTAACCAAAGTGTTCTAATTTTTTTTTTTTAATCTTCTAGAATATACTTGAAAATGTTTTATAATATGACACATTTTTCAGCTATTAACAAGTATGAATAATTTATATACAACTTATTTAGTGTATGAATCGATTTGACAGGACTTTAGCTGGAGGGTTGCTGATTTGGCAGGGAGTAACATAAGCTACGTTTTTTCCTTGAAATATTTAAGATTCCGTACAAAAACATAAAAAGCTTCAAAATTTTTGACAAATATGAAACAAGTCGTAGGCACGAACTAGTATTAAAAATATTCCTTCCTTCAAAACTGCAACACCAAGCCAGCGTGTTAAAGATGCTGGAAAGTTTTGTAATGTGACCTATCAAACAACATGTTGAAAAAGATTGGACAAGATGAGCTGAAGACTAATCAAAGTGATTAGAATCTCTTAGAGGATCTAGTAAAATTTTTGAAAAAGGTTTCGCTCAGCACTTGAGGTAATGTCGTCTCAAAAGACATATTGTATTAATGTGGCTCTTCTGTTTCGTTCTGAAATAATTAATATAGTAAATTCCTGTCTTAGATGACGAATCGTTGATTATGTTTCAGTTTAAGCGCAACATTAACAAACTATTCCCTGTTATAAGATCATTCGTAGAACATCACTTTTGTTTACAGCTTTGTGGGTCCTCAAAGATGTAGATACTTATTTAGAGTCAATACAAAAGACCAGAACTTCATTTCGCGTGCCTCATATATCAAGGAAGCAATCACTGACATTGACGTGTCAGAACAACGATGGTGTTGACCCTATCGCTTCTTGAAGCTCCAACCCAATGATACATGATTGCTGCACAAACTCTTGAGGAATAGCATCGTGTTTCTGCTAGGTCATGATGGTAATGATAGTGATCATCCGATCGATCAAGAATGTTGGAGAGATTTAGCTTCATCAGATCCATCAGAAAATAAAAATGCAATTCTTTTAAGTTATTGGAACAGGAAAAATGCCTTTCCACGTCCTTCTCTTCTTGCCAATCCTTTGCTTTTTGCGCCAGCCACAAGCACGCTGGGCCGAAAGGGTATTTTTTTTGTGGCTGGATTAGTTATTTCTGCGGAAAGATTTAGATTCTAGACTAAGCTTAAATCGCGTAAATGAAATAGTCTTTATTCACAATAACTACAAAGAGTGCAAAAATATATAAATTTTGAATAAATAAATGAAAATTTTTGTTTATTATTAATATTATATATATATATTATAATAATAAAAGCTATATATAAAATAGTCACGCCGCCGGCGTTACGCCGCCGCCGACCGAAAAATGCTCGGCGCGCCGCCGCCGAGACTTTAGCAGGCGGCGCCCACCTCTACTCCTAAGTGGTGTCAAATGAACACACAAATTTTTCATATTGTTACTCCGCCTATGTGTTGCTAGCGAAAAAATGTTCAGTGAAGCAGCCTTAATTTATGGTGAAAAAATTTAAAATAGGAAAAAGCTGCAAAGCTTTTGTTTATAAAATTTAACTTTCGAATATTATTTAGAGTAATTAGAAAACTATTATATTATTTACTTTGAAGTGTGATACTGCCCGATTGATTTGATTATTAAGATAAACATTATTTCACTCGACATTTTTATTAAATAGAAATAACTGGGAAATAAATTAAGAGCAGTGACACCAATTTACATTTTTATACAATTTCATATATCTTCTGTAATATAACTTCCGTTTCATCTCTAGAACATACGCGTGAATATTCATTACCTAGACACTTGTGTATATAGTGAAGAACAAAAATACAAAAATAAGAATGTCAGCTGACTCAACAGGGCCATCTTTTAAAGTTCCAGTGGACGTACATCTAAGGGCGATGCAAATTTATCCCCCACGTGCTTCTGTCTTCTAGCATTATTTACACTTGATTCGTTTCTCCTTTACAGTTTGACTACGAACTTATCCTTATGAACTTTTTTGTCGAAAATACACACGGATTTAGCCGGAGCGCGTTCGAAATCCACTTAGGCAGCTTTCATGCATGACGGTTTTGGATGTGTGATATTTTACCGTAGCATTGTTGTTTTCACGCAGAACGACTGTTTGCCGTCGATTGAGCTCAGTAGGCAATAGCTTGGTTGGTTATCGCTGTTGAAACATCAAAGGAATTTTGTGCTTCTCTCGTGGTATTGTTACAATACAATACGATACATTCATTTTCCATTGATCCCAATATACCATAAGAGACCGGCTCTGTGGGATGTGGAAAGTTGTTAATTTGCAGATAAACAATTGCATAACAAAGTAATACACCAGAAGATGTACAGTTATGGTACACAAGGTACATTAAACAAGTGCATAGCCTATTTTACACGTTTTTTGAATAATGAAAATAATATGCTTAGCTGGTCTGGTCTCTCATTCTTTCTTTCTCTTATTTCTTTCCTTTATATTCCCTCAGCCGCTCTCAAATTATACCCACCCCGAATTTCCCGGGTGTGTACTGCTACCCACCATACCCACATTATCCGCCGGCCCTGTCTATAATTGCCTGAATATCTTCTATTCCCCTAGGCTTTCGAACATAGTCATAAAATTTCTTGATGGTCTTTCGGCACCCAAAACATTTTTCATAATCCCATCTTTAGCTACTCTCTTTGTCGCTATTAATTCCTAGTTTAGTTCTTTCAACTGTTCCCTACTGCCCTGTTGTCTCTTAACACTGTTGTGCTATATACTTCTCAGCTCGTTTAGTCTCCTCACGTCTCTATTATAGTATGTGGGTTACATATTTCTCTTTATTTTCCGTTTTGGAATCAACATTTCTTCCGTGAACTCCTCCAGTTTCACATCCACTGAATTTGTGCCTTCCTTTTTTTCTAATGGCTTTACGCCTCACTGACGTCGAGGTCATTAGAGGCGAGAAAGGAAGGCGGGTAAGGAATTCGGCCATGGCGTTTTTGAAGGAAGCATCCCGGCATTCGCCTGGAGTGATTTGAGGAAACCATGGAAAACTCAAATCTGGATGCCCGAACAACCAGCGTCCTCCCGAATGCGAAGTCAGGACGTTAACCGCCCACCCACCACGTTCGGTCTGTTTTAATGAACTCTCTAATATCCGTCAGAACTGTTGTGTGAGCACTCATTCCTTCAGTTACTTGAGACCCTGCAAAGGATCATCAGGATTTAGATATTTACTAACTGACGCGGCAATGCTTCACTATTGCTAGACTTGAGAACACATATAGATTAAATGAATACATTTGAAAGTTTGTATTTAGTTAAAATTAGATATTTACATATAAATATTAATTACTGTTTCATTTGATTTCAAGTTCATTCCAATGGTCTTGGATATAAAATATTTCTGATGATTCCATACGGCATACATACAAAAAAATATTTCGGTTCGTTTTGCAGATATATGCTGAAACGATTAAAGTTAAATCATTTTATAAGAAAGAACAGAACTATATTTAGGTAGCTACGATACAACTAAAGGAATGTGATGTGGGGGCCGCAGGCACGCACGGGAGAACAAGAGGTCGGGGTGGGTCGTTGTTCTCCTTGGAGCCAAGTGTTTGGACACAGCAGGGGTTGAGACTAAGGATTGCAATCCCGCAGTGTTTTCAATCCCGCGGGATCCGCGCGGGATTTGCACCAATCCCGCGGGATCCGTGCAGGATTGGCGCAAACAGTTTTTTAACGCTTATATTTACAACATAGTTACTTAAAACGTTAATAAATTAAATAATAATTAAATTTATAAATCAATTTTAATGTTAAATGATAAAAATTAATAGTTAACAATATTTTAATTGGCAAAATGATATTAAAAGTTTTTAGCATATCTTAAGTACATTTCGAGGTTTTACATTTTTGTTTTTTAATCTAAACCAATTTTTAAATAAATAATAAAAAATGGAAAATATTCAGTATTAGGTCATATTATGTGCCTTACAATACATCATATGAATTTAAAAAAGTGGTTTGCTTAGTGGCCAAGTTACCAGAGTTTTTTTTTTTTTAATTCTAAATAAACGTTCCATAACACCGAGAGAAAGCATTCCATTTCACAAAGTGAAGTGAATATACTCTGTAAAGTGTAGACTTGGCTCAGAACAAGATCTCATAACTTTTTGTCACTGAAAAAGCACGAGACTTGGCTTTTTTTTTTTACAAAAATTGTTTTTTTGGGATTCATTATTATATCTCCTGATTCCTTGCTTGATCTTGCAGTTGATTTAATGTTATTAAAGAAAACTACTCACCAACACTTAAACTATTAAGTATTTCAATTTTACATATGTGACGTAGCAACGTTTTAAGAGTGGAAATTATTACTTTTTAGTAAGAAAGGAGACTTTCTCGGCGAATGATTGCAGTGAAGTTTTAATAGGTTGTATCTCCGGATTTCATTGTAAAAACACGAGATTTTACACGTGAGGGAGACGGCGGAGGCAGCCGTCGAAGTATGGTGTTCCTCAGGGCCGTAGACAGGTTTAATGGGCCTCGGGCAATTTCACCCGACCGGGCCCCTTTTACCCGCGGGGGGGGGGGGTCGAGGGGGGTCACTTTTTTGACAACGATAAAACAAAACAAAAGTTCTCCACCGCCGAAGCGCCATCGTCACTTACCGCGCTCTTAAATTTTACGTATCGTAGGCTACGTTTATTTGTTAATCAGCACATAAATTTTTATCTTATTGCATAAAGCTGCAAGAGGTTTTTTGCTCACATTAACTGGTTTTTTCTTTCCGTCATAAAATTATAAGCCTGTATGATTGTTAACAATTTTTAATTTTTGTTGTTGAAGGTAAAATTTACATAACCTAGATTTTTCCGGGCCCCTGTCAACAATTTATGGGCCCGGGCCCCGGGCAAATGACCCGAAAAAACCGGTCTGTATACGGCCCTGGTGTTCCTACAACACAATTTGTCGATACGCCCGTGAAAACTTCATTATAACTTTTTTTGCCTTTAGTCGAAATAATAACAAGGAAAAGAGGTATTAATCTATAGCCTGAGCGGCACATGTAAACAGGCGGCTTTCGTCAAAGAAACACATTGAGGCAGCGGCCAAAACAACAATAAGTCAAATGATATACAATTGCCTTTCGATAGCTGCTAAATAAATAGGTATGCAATTAAAATTACGATAACATTAGTTTCCTATCAACGAATAATCAAATTTTCAGCAGCAAAAAAGGAAATTGTCACAATAACTTTATCTGCAAATACAGAAAATAGGAATAATGAAACCGTGAATAAAAAGCTGTAACTTTGTAGTTCAGATAACGTTTGCAACACATAAAAAATAATTATATAGTTACAAAATCGTACAAAATACGCAACATAACTCAAATTACAGAAATGTGTACTCGAAAATGAATACATAAAAGTGTATCTACTTACGAATGACGAAGGTTGACAAAAACAAACGTTTGTTCACACGTGCCAAATGTCAACTGGAAGGGTATAGGCAAACAGTGCAATACATCCGATAGAGACAGAGTGGAGCAGCGAGTCACGCACTGACACGCGTTTTATCCGCATTTTGCGGATTGCGGATCCGCTTAATTTTGTGCGGGATCCGCCAAACTGTCTAATGATGCGGGATCCCGCGGGATTGCGGGATCCCGCTTTGCTGGATTGGAATCCCTAGTTGAGACCTGGCGAGGGACAGTTCCTGCAAGAGCTTTCTGAAAAAAGACTGACAAGTGAATGAGCCTCAGATTTATTAGGATGTGCCAACATGCAAAGTACCCTCTAAGATTGTTTCTTTTCTTTCTCTGAAACCAACGGAGCCGAGGCCATACTTCAAGAGAGAGAGGCATTCGGGTTGGAGACGCAGCTGTGGCTGGGCTTGAGAGAGGGAGTTTAGTGCGGCAGATAGTGCAATCTGCCTAGGTCAGTGATGAGTGCTCTTGGATGGTAACCTTCATATGATGCGGCTGGTAGAATTGTGTGCCGTGGCTGCAAAGACGGTAATTATCGTTGATTAACTCAAAAATGCACTGCACTTCAGTTTCGGTTGGACTTGAAGCGGCTCTGGCAAGGAGACCTGCACTGATAAAGAGATTCCTCAGTTATGTCTGTAATTGTTAGCTGAGGTGGCGCCCTATTCAGTTATAATTTAAATTTCTTATATGTTACAATTTCCAATCAAGAATGTAGTTTTTTTTTCATTTTTTAAACTATTTCTTAAAACTGTCATTGTTTTTAAATAAATGGTAAATTGTGAAATCTCAAACTTGGTTTTTGTAAATGCAAAGAAATCCATTCAAGGTAATTCATTATAAATTCAATTATATTAAAATGAATAATATATTTCCTCTAAGCAGAAATAATTTTTTTATCGTTTTTTTAATGACCATTTCATTGCTAAACGCGGAAAAGTTGCACATGTAAATCAGTCTTAAGAGGGGTGAAAGGGGGGAGCGGGTGCAGTTTTGTAAACTAAATGTAAACATCATTTTCACTTTAAGACGACGGAACTAGTCGTTGAAATATCGTGTTTTCAAAACACTATCTGGCAGTACACCCATGAAGACTTCATTTCATCATTTTCACTTATTTTAAAGCATATGTGTGCCAAGATCTTTCGACATTGAATAAAAACTTTGATTTATGTTGTCACAAAAACTTTAAAATAATTTTTAAAATTCAAGTCTGAATTGGTCAGCAATTGTCCAGTGCCATTTACCAGGAAATGTTGTATACTCTAAGAATATCGCTATCTACTTTGGTTAACTTCCCCACCATTTTCGAGGTATTTGTAAAAACCGAAAGGTTTCAAGTGCAAATTTTCCTTAAGAAGGCTGAAGGGAGAAAGTGGATGGGTATTTTGTAAACCAAATGTAGACAGCATTAGTCTCTTCGCTTTAAAGTAAACATGTCCAAAGTTCAATCCAAATCAAATAAAAACTGAGATTGTGTAAGGATCATTGGAAATTAAGAGAGGAGAGAGTAAAGGGGGGCGGGGGGATGGGGAGGGATTGGGTTGGGATTTGGCAAACCAAATGTAGTCAGTATTGTTCTGTTTGTTCTAAAATCTAAAGAATACATGTGCAAACTTCCTTCAAAATCGGATGGAAACTGTAGTTTCGTATAAATAACATTGTCAATAATTAAGGAGTGGAAAAGGGGAGAGGGATTGGGTTTACGTAAAACTAAAGTGTACAGTATTTTTCTTTTTGTTTTAAAGTGTACAGTATTTTTCTTTTTGTTTTAAAGTGTACGTGTGCATTCCTTCGAAATCGGATAAAAATTAAAATTAAGTGGTGTAAAGTGGGATTTATTTATTTATTTATTATTTTGTCAGAAACCTCCATGAAAAAATACATTACGAGGGTTTACCAAAATAAAAATGGGATTACTTTTTAAAAGCTATATATTTTCAAATTTTTAACAAAACAATCCTATCCCCTTCAAAATACTCTCCATTATAACTAATACATTTGTCCCACCGTTGCTTCCACTGCTCGAATCATTTTCTGTAGTCATCTTTAGAAATGGCTGACAGTTCCTCCCTCGTTTTTTTCTCGACCTCTTCAATGTTGTCAAATACGTGTCCTTTCATGCTTCTTTTCATGCGTGGAAATAAGAAAAAGTCGCACGCAACCAGGTCAGGTGAGTAAGGTGCGTGGGGCAGAGGAACCCTGCCTTTTTTTTTAGCCAAAATCTGTCTAACTGTGTGTGCAGGTGCATTGTCGTGGTCTCCTGTCTGCCACAAATCGGATCTTTTTTACGAACTCTGTTGCGTAATATTCTTGAAACTTCTAAATAAAAGGTTTGATTGAAGGTCTGATGTGGGGGAACAAACTCTAAATATACTACGTCCTGGTCATCAAAAAAAAAAGCAAATCAGCATTGTTTTGATGTTTGATTTGACGACATTTTTTGGACGGGGTGGCAATGGCGTCTTCTATTGGCTTGACTGTTGCTTTGTTTCTGGGTCGTAATCATAGCACCATGACTCATCACCAGTAATGACCTTTGACAGAAAATCTGGATCAATTTCAAGCTGTTGTTTCAAAGCACGACAGGTTTCAACTTGACATTCTTTTTGACTGTCAGTCAGAACCCGAGGAACAAACTTGGTAGCAACCCTTTTAATTCAAAAATCTTTGGTTCAAATACGCTGAACCAAGCTCCAAGATAACCCACTAATCTCTGACAGTTGATCATTGTCCGTCGACGGCCTGAGAGCACAAGCTTTCGAATTTTTTCAACATTTTCGTCGATTCGGGCAAGTGATGGATGTCCAGAACGAGATTTGTCATCAATCGACATGCCGCCATTTTTAAACCGAGCGAACCACTCGTACACTTGAGTTTTTACTATAGCGTCATCTTTGTAAGCTGTTTTGAACATTAAAACTGTTTCAGCAGCATTTTTACTGAGTAGAAAACAAAATTTCACAACTCCACTTTGTTCACTTAAACTTTCCATCATCAAAAACGAAACAATAACAAAACAGCGCTAGCAAAAACAGTCACTGCAGATTAACAGAACAACCCAGGTCGACAACACATGCGGCACTGAACTAGCATTGAGATGCTCTATAAACGCCTAGCGGCAGAAACGCTTAATACACAAGCTCCGCCCAAGGCAATGCTATTTCGGTTATTTTTGGGTACTCTCTCGTATAAGGTAGATGGGAAGGAATGGTTTTCAAGTAAGAACTTGTCATATGAGTCAAAAATACGATTTGCAGAAAAAACTATGACTTTTGTCAAAAAAAATACGAAAAAAATAATTTTTGATGTTAATTGTATGGTAAGTAAACAATTAATGAATTATAATAATTCGAAATATCGATAAGACATGATAAAATGCTGTTCTAAGGACCTATGAGAAAATTACATTTTTCGATGCAATAAATATTACGTATTAATGACTTAATATTACGTAAAGTTGCGTGACTGCGAAACAATTTTACGTGATGTTACGTGAATCTGACACAATTTTAGGTAAAAGCGATTCAATTGTAAAAAACAAAATAGTACTAGAGAAGGCGGAACACAAACAGAAATTCCACATATGCTTCTATTACATACATTGATAGTCAGAATCATTATTACAAAATTTGTTTGACATGTGATTAATTACTTTCTATAATAGCGTAATGTGACGCAAAAGGATCTTTAAATCGACACTGTCATAAGCTAAAAAACAGAAAGCGTGATCCGAAGATTGCCATAAACGGTCAAGCGGGCCAAAGTTCACCTCTCGCGAAGGCGGAGGCCCTCGCAGAAAACTTCGCTCAACAGTACACCACCACAGAATATGAGTTGACAGCAGCTGAACAGCAGGCGGCAGACTACATCGAGAGACAAGTAGGCAAAGTCCTCAACAGCCCACCAACGGACCAACCTCTTCTCACAACACCAGGAAAAGTCCGGCGGGTTATCCACAAACTACAGACGAAAAAATCTACAGGGCACGACAAAATAGAAAAGCATCATTTGAAAACCTACCTACAAAAGCCGTAGGATTACTCACCCGTATTTTCAATCGTCTACTCCAGTGTTACTTCCCGATAGTATGGAAATCAGCGAAAATAACGGCTATTCACAAGCGAGGAAAAGACCACCGCTTGGTCGAAAGTTACCGCCCTATCAGCCTATTTTCCTCGAAATCAAAAGTTCTGGATAGAGTACTGATCAAAAGACTCAACTCCAGTCTCAAAGCCGAAAAAACTATCCAAGAAGACCAATTCGGCTTCCAAAGTCGAGTGGCAACAACCAGCTTACTTCTGAAAATAACAGAAGACATAAAAAAAGAACTTCAATTACAGTAAGTCAACGGCAGTCATCTTTTTCGAAGAGGAAAAAGTATATGATAAGACTGGCATAAAAACCTGATCTATAAATTACATTCCCAAACCGAAATAAACAACCGCTACATAAAAGTCACAGTACAAAAGAATCGACGATTCTACGTAACAGTGGGCGGTCAAAGATCATCAATCCACACGATCGCGGCAGGTATCCCTCAAGGATCAGTCATCGCTCCAACACTCTTCAATATCTACGTCAACAATATACCAATACCACCACACATGAAGAAGGCACAGTTTGCCGACGATACTATGCTTCACGCCTCAGGAAATAAACACGACCTAAATATCATCCATCTCCAAATGGGAAGGGGCGTAGACGCCTTTACAGATTGGTGCAAAAAAAAAAAAAAAAAATCGACGCCACCAAGTGTGCAAGGATCTATTTCACGAAGAAGAGGCCCATCCTACCCGGCCAACTCTCTGTAATGGGGCAAGACATAGCCTGAGTACCGCAGCATCGGTATCGTGGTGTCATACTTGTCAAAAGGCTTCTCTATCGAGAGCATATACTAGACCGGAGAAGAAAAGGACTGGCAATTGCATCCAACCTCGCCTCAGTGCTACGCAGTAACAATTTAAGCATCACAACCAAAATCCATCTGTACAAATCTATCATTTTACCCTATCTGCTCTACGGAGCCAAATATGGGGAATAGCAACCCCTTTCAACATCTCCAACATTCAAAGACTTCAAAACAAATCTCTTCGAATGATTCTAAATGCACCGCCCTCAAAGTACCGCTCAGCATCATTTACAACGCAATATAAAATTAAAGATGAACATCATTGGGGTTTTTTCGCCAAAAGTCATCTATGATGACCACACCCGTGGTTTTTCCCCCTAAAGTATAATAAATTGTGCCACCAAAACCAACCCTTACCTGAACTCATTGACAAAACTATCAAAGGTAGTGGGGTCAAATTACACAGCTGTTGAAGCAAACAACGAAAAACCAAGTGACTCCCTGAGAGTTGACAACAATAGCCTTGTTCCCAACATGTCATTCTTGCGCTGTCAGAGTAGCTCCCAGAATACGAACAATGTTCGGAAGTCACAGCAGAAGGTGAAATATGGCTATTAGTTTGACAGAATTTAAAAAAAAAAAGTTTTGAAGAAATAGAGAAATTTTCTTGTTCAGGAGACGACGTTCAAAGGAAGCTCCACAATTTATGGAATATGAACGATGCTTAAACACAATTTCATGACATTTACTTCCATGACAATGTGTCTATAATTCTTATAAACACGTTGTAATGACAGTAGCAAGTTCAAAAATGAAGTAAGATTTTATTCACTTTTCAATGTATCTCAAGAACTGTAAAAAATTAAAAATAGAAAAAGTGGACGTGGTGCAGACGAAAATTACTAATGTAAGTAGCCTTACTTCAATGCACTGAATTTTGTAATTCCGGAATTGATTG
The DNA here is from genome assembly GCA_031002005.1 of Vandiemenella viatica. Lineage (NCBI taxonomy): Eukaryota > Metazoa > Arthropoda > Insecta > Orthoptera > Morabidae > Vandiemenella > Vandiemenella viatica. The sequence continues at coordinate 22,115 of JARYHS010003872.1, forward strand.
TCTTCCCAACACAACGTAATTTGGTAAGTTCAATGTAATAGTAAATAGAGGCTTAAATACGAATCCCCCCAACATTTGTCAAGACGATGTAATACATATTTTTATTTTTCTAAAAGGAAAACAACATATTATGAAAGTAAATTTACCAGGTGCAAAAAATCGAAGGGTAGACATATCTCTTTCATCTACTGATTTAGATTTTCTCATTTAAGTTTCCTGTTTTAAAATTGTGGGTCCAAAAAATTCTATGATAAACCCAACTTCACAGCCCATTAACCTGCAGAAGTTCCTAAACTGTTGCGCGTCTTCGATCTGTAATTCCATTGTCAGTGCAGGGTTTCACCCACTTCCAGATGTCCAAGTTGTTTGAAATTTTGCACACATATTAAGAACAGGGGACAGCATAGCAACGTCCTACTATTCTCATTACTTTACAGTAAGAATAGAAAAGTAACGGAATCTTTCCATTAAATTTTCACTCACTTCCAGATTAAATTAAATTGCAATGGAGAGCATGCTCCGGTGGCAAATTCCATAAACACCCATATTCCCCCTTTTCTGCATCCACCTACATTTACCCTTAACAAATTTTAACTTTAAATTCTTTCAAAGTTTTTGGCAAATTAGAATTGTTTGAAATTTTGTACACATATTAGGAACCGGCGACAATACAATAATTTCATAGATTCTCATTAATTTGACAGTAACAACAGGAAACCGTTTGAATGCAATGGACTATTTTATTTCAATATTCACCCATTTCCTGACGTTCGAATTGCTTGAAAATTTGCACACGTATAAAGAACCGGTGAAAATAAAATAATTTTATAGTAACGTCCTGCTGATTACTTTGACAGTAACAATAGAAAACAATATGAAAATAACGAAATCATTTATTCAATTTTACCCACTTCTAGAAATCCAAATTGTCTGAAATTATGCTCACATATTAAGAACCTGTGACAATACAATAATTTCATAACTGTATCCTGCTATTCTCATTACTTTGATAGTAACAATAGGAAAATAACGGAATCTGTCGATTCAATTTCACCCACTTTCAGAATTCCAAATTGTTTGAAATTATGCACACATATTAGGAACTGGTGACAATATTATAATTTCATAGATGTGACCTGCTGTCCTCATAACTTTGGCAGTAACAGTAGAAAAATGGTTGAATGTGATGGAATTTTAGCCCACATCCAGATGTCCAAATTGTTTGAAAGTTTACATACACATGTATTGAGAAGCAATGATAATTCAGTAATTTCATAGCTATGTGCTGATCTAATTCTTTTGACAGTAACAATAGAAAAATGGTTGAATGTGATGGAATCTTGCATCTGAGTTCTAAACCCACGTCCAAATCGTTTTCACTTGTATTGAGAAAGATGACAATTCAATAATTTCATAGGTGTGTCTCGATATTCTCATTACTTTAGCAGTAACTATACAGAAGTGGCTGGCTGGTAATGAAATCTTGTAATTGAATTTCAACCCAGTTCCAGATTTCGAAATTGTTCAAAATTTTGCACATATCTTGAGAACCGTTGACAATACAATAATTCATAGCTATGTCCTGGTATTCTCATTACAGTAACAATAGAAAAGTGGTTGAATGCAATGAAATATTTCATTTCACATGTTCACCCACCTCTTGACGTCCGAATTGTTTGAAATTTTGCACACGGATTAAGATCAGTGACAACACAATTATTTCATATCTATGTCCTGAAATTCCCATTGTGAACTAAAAAGTTAAAAATAAAATTATAGTTTAAAAAACTAAAATACTCGTTTTTGTAACAATGTGAACTAAAAGGTTAAAAATAATCTTTAATTATAAAAATTTTGTCCCACAGTTCAGTATAACTTATTGAAAAAGCTTGAAATAAATAAAAAAAATCACT